>MU119351.1:0-93727 GCA_014904845.1 Acephala macrosclerotiorum
TATTGTTTTTATAAAATACAATTAAAAATATTGAATTTTTTTGTATTGTATAAACGAATACTATTTATATAAAAAAAAAATTTATTTCGTTTTAATTTTTTAATATTTTTAAAATTTTCAATTATAAACTTTTATATAATTATATAAATTTAAAGTTTTTTTAAATGTAATTTAAAGATTTCGCGATTAAATAATTTTTTTTTTTTATTTTTTTTATATAATTTCAAATTTTTTTTTAAAATTATTTTTAATATAAAAAAGCAATTTATAAAAAACTTATTAAAAAAAGCGTTATTTATTTATATATCGATAAAATCAAATTCGAAATAAATAAAAATTAAAAACGTTTTATAAAATGTATTTTTTTAAAATTCTTTTTATTTATTTTTATAATAAAATTTTTTTTTAATAATAATTAAACAAATATATTTTTGTATTTTTATAGAAATTAATAATATCGATTAAAAATATAATATATTGAAAATTTAAATAAAAAAATATTTTTAATTCGTTTTTATTTTTATATATTTAAATTTTAAAATAATACGTAAAATAATAAAAATAATAATAAAATTTTTATAAATATTAATTTTGTAATAATTATTATAATTAAAAAAAATAATATAATAAAAAGAAAATTCGAATTAATTATATATTGTATATAATACGATTATATATAATATTTCAAATTTTATATTCGATTTTTAAATTTTAAATAATAAAAAACGTAATAAATAAATCAAATATAATAAAATTAAATATTAAAAAATAATTAATAATTATATAATTATTAAAAATTTAATTTATTAATTATTGAGATTTTTTTTATTATAAAGTTTATATAAAATTAAATATTAAATTATTAAATATATTATTTAAATTTTTACGATTTATAATAATTAAAAAAAAAATTTATTAAGTTTTTATAAATAATAATAATTCGAAAATTTAATATATAATAATTTAAATTTATTTTCGTATTATTAAATAATAATATTAATAAATATTAATAAAAAAATTAAATTTATAAATTTAAAAATTTATTATTATATAAAATATATAAATACGAATAAAAGTTTTATTTTATTAATTTATTTATATTTGAAATCGTTAAAAACGATTTGTAAATATAATTTGTACAATAATAAAATTATTAAAAATTTGCGATATATCGTATAATTATTAATATTAATTAAAAAAACTATTTTTTGTAATATAAAAATTTGTGAAAATACGAAAATATTATAAATCGATATTATTAAAAAAATTTTTAAGAAAACTTTAATGCGTTATTTGTAATATAAAAAAATAGTAATACGTTTTAAACGTTATTATTATATTAACAAAAGTTACGAATTAATTTAATAATAATATTTTAACGATTTTTTAATTTATTTAAAAACGTATTTGAAAATATTAAAATATAAATATAAAACGAGAAAAAATATATAAACAATTTTAAAATATATATTATAAATTCGTAAAAAATTGAATTAAATAATTTTTTTTATTTATTTATTAATTAATAATAATATAAAAAATAAAAACGCAATAATAAAAATTGATTAAAATAAAAACGCAATAATAAAAATTAATTAAAATAAAGAAACAATAATAAAAATTAATTAAAACAAAAAAACGATAATAAAATTTAATTAAAATATTAAAACGAATATAATAATTTTATTTTTATAAATTCGTTTAAAATATATATTGAATTATTTAATAATATTATTATTTTTTGATAATAAAATTTTATTTTTTTCAAATAATATACGAAATATAATTTTTTGAATTTTTATTTGTTTTACAATTTATAGAAATAAAAAAAGCGTACAATTCGTCGTTTTGTATTATCGATATTAAAAAACGTCGATTTGAATATATCGAAAAATACTTTTTTTTTTTGATTTTTTTTTGAGTTTTATTTGTACGATAATAATTTCGTATCGAATATTAAAAATAATAATTAATATTTGATAATTTTATTTTTAATATCTTTGTATCGATTTTATTATATTTATTTTTAAAAATTCGAAATATTATATTAAAAAAATTATCGTTTTATTATTATTATTAAAATTGAAAAATTATTTTTTATTATTAATATCGTTTTATCGTTCGTAATCGTTTTAATCGTAATATTATAAAATTTAAATCAATTTTTAAATTTCTTATTATTAAATTATAAATCGTAATAATAAATAAAAATACGTATTATATTTTTTTTTTTTTTTTAAATTTTTATATTTTTTAATAATATTAAAATATTAAACAGAAAAAATATTATTTATTTTAAAATTATATATTAATAAAAATATTAAATTAAATTTAAAAAAACGAAAATTTTTTATTATCGTTTATTTTAAAATTTATTTATTAATTATTTCAATAAAAACGATTAATATTTTATTATATTTTTTAAAAATCTTATTAATTATTTTAAAATTTTTCAATATATATTTTTTTAATATTTTAAAATAATTAAATTTTTTTTACGAAAATTTTAACGATATATTTACAAATATAATAATAATTTCAATATAATGTTTTTAATAATATAATATCGATAAAATTAAAAAAAAATCAAAATACGAAATATATAAAATTTTTTTTAACAAATATTTAACAAATTTTACGATTAAAATCAAAATAAAATTATAATTATAAAATTTTTAAAATTCAATTTATTTATATTTATTTATTTTATTTTATTTTTTTAAACTTTTTTAAATATATTTTAAATATTTTTTCAAAGAAAAAAACGTTTTTATATTTATAAATATATATTATAAATTTAATATTACGTATTATTTATTTATTTTTTTGTTAATATTTTTTTTAAACGTATTTTTAAATATTATATTTTTAATATTTTCTCGAATACGATTTTTTAAATTTATTATAATAATTATAATTTTAATTTTACAAAAATTCAAATATTAATATTTTAAAATTTTAATTAAATATTCAATTTATAAAAAAAAATTTTAATATTTAAAATTTATATTAAAATTTTAACATTTAAAATTTATTTATAAATATTTTAATATTTGAAATTTTTTAATATTTTTAATTTATATTTAAATATTTTAATATTTTTAATTTATATTTAAATATTTTAATATTTGAAATTTTTTAATATTTTTATTTTATATTTAAATATTTTAATATTTAAAAGTTTTTAATATTTGAAATTCAAATTTGAATTTCTAATATTAAATTTTTTTTAATATTTACAATTTCAATCAAAAATCGATTATATTAATTTAAAATAAATATTTTTTCAATTTTTATAAATGTTTTTTCAAATAATTCTTTAAATAATTTTTTAAATAATTTTTAAATTAAACGATATAAAAACGTATTACATTTAATATAATATATTTTAATTCGATTTAATTAAAACTCGATTTTCAAATCTTAAAAAAATTATAAATTTTTAAATATATAATCAATATAAAATATTTATTTATTGTATCAAAAATCAAATAATATTAAAAAAAATTAAAATAAATATATTTTTTATATAATTATTAAAATTTATAAATATTATTATAATAAATATTAATTATTATTATTTGAATTGATTTTTATTATAATAAAAAAATAAAAATCAATAATCTTATTATTAAATTACAAAAAATTATATATATATATATAATTTTTTAAAATTTAAAATCAAATTATATATTTAAATATATATAATTTTTTTTTTTTAATACGTAATAATAAAAATTTTAAACTTTTTTTTACGTTTTAATTTATATATCAAATTTATTAAATTTGTATATTATATTTTAATATAACGTATAAACGATTTTTTATAATATAATATAATATTATTTTATTTAAATTTTTTTTTTATTTATTTATTAATTCGATTTTAATATAATTTCGATAAATTCGAATCGTTTTTTCAATTTTTATTTATTTTTAAAAACTATTTATATATATTTTATATACGATTTAATTTTTATTTATATAAAAATACGCGTTTATATTATAACGTTATATTAATAATTTTTTTATTTTAATATTATATATTTTATTGTAACGTTTTCAAAACAAATTATATATTAATTCGTTTTTTATTTAATTCGTTTATTTAAATTTTTAAATTTTTTTTAATTAATATTTACAATTTTTAAAATTTTTATTCGAAAATAAAATTTTTTATTAAACGCGTTTTTTTTATTTATTGTAAAATTTAAAAAATTTATATTATAAAATAATAAATTTAAAAAATTTTTATATTATAAAATAAAATAATTTAATAAAAAAAACTCGTTATTAAATATTAAATAATTTTTTTAATAAAAAGTTTATATTATAAAATAAATTAATTTAATAAAAAAAATTTATTATTAAATTTTAAATAAATTATAATAAATAAATTTATATTATAAAATAAATTGATTTAAAAAAAAAATTTATTATTAAATTTAAATAAACTTTTTAATAAATGGATTTATATTACAAAATAAATTAATTTAATAAAAAAAACTTATTATTAAATTTTAAATAAATTGAAATAAATAAATTTATATTATAAAATAATTTAATTTAATAAAGAAATTTATTATTAAATTTTAAATAAATTCGAATAAATAAATTTATATTATAAAATAAAATATTTAAACAATATTATTATTATTTTTTGTACGTTTTTTATTTTATTTCGATATTATTTTTTGATTTTATAAAATTAATTTTATATTAAAATTATAAAAAAAAAACGTATTAAAAATTTGTATACGTTTTATTAATATTATCGTATAATAAAAACAATATACTAATAAAAAACGCGAAAATAAAAATGTAATTATATATAAAAAAAATAATATTACGATTAAAATACGTATTTATTAATTCGAAAAATTATAAAATAAAATAAAATAAAAATTTATTTATAATATTTCGTTTTTTAACAAAAATTATATTTATTATATTATATAATAAACGAATTATTTTATATAAAATCGATCAAATAATATTTTTAAACTATTTAAAATATAAAATTTTTAATTATTTTTTTGTAATATAATTATAAATCGATATTTGAAAATATTTATTAATTTTTATATTTTATTTTCGTAATAATAAAATTTTAAAACTTAAAAATATTATATATAAAATTAATTTTTTTTTTTTAAATTTATATATTAATATATTTATTATATAAAAATTGATTTCGATTTTTTATATTTATTATATTTAAAATTTATTTTATTTATTATATTTAAAATCAATATATCGCTAATAATTCGTCGTTTTTTATATTATTATCGTTTTTATTATTATATATTTATAACAATTCGAAATTATATTCGAAATAATATTATTTTTAATTTCAATTATACGATTTGTTTATTAATTTTTAATACAATTAAATTCATTTTATCGAATATTTTTTTATAACGACTTTTTTCGATTACAATTTCAATAATTTATAAAAAATTTCATTTTTTATTTTTTCTCGCAAATTACAATTTTATTAATTTTATATTTATTTTTATATTTTTTTTTATAACGTTTTAAACAAATTTAAATCAATATAATTAATTATTCGAAAACTCGATAAATAATAAATATTATAATTATTTATTTATTATTACAAAAAATAATTACAAACTATAAAATATAAAATTTAATATATTTTATTAAATATTAAAAAATATTTATTTATTTTAAAATTTATCTAATATATTTATAAATAATTATAAACTTTTTATAATCGATTTCAATAAATATAATAATATATTCAATTTTAATAATTATCGATTTAATATAAACTATTTCTTATTATATAAATATTGTAATTTTATTTATTTAAATAATAATTTTTTTCGATTACAATTTTAACAATTTCTAATAAACTCGATTTATTTATTTTTTTTTTTACAAGTTATAATCTCAAAATTTAATATATAATAAATATTACAATTATTTTTTTGATTTTTTTTTTTAAAATTTATTTATTTTATATATTTATAAATAAATATCTCAAAAAATATTAAATAAAATACTAATAAAATATATAATTATAAACGAAAAAAACAAAAATTTAATTAACGTTTTTTAATTAATATTTTCAATTTACTAATTATATAATTATTTTTACGAATTTAATAAAATATTTTTTATAAATTATTAAATAATATTTTATTTATTATATATAAAACAATATTTATTAATTTTAATTTTTATTTAAAATTTAAAATTTATCGTATTATTATTTGTTTTTTATTGTTTTTATATTTTTTTAAATTATTTATATTTTTTTTTTTAGTTTTTTTAATATTCGTTTTTAATTTTAAATTATAAAAATTATTTATTAAATTTTTTATTATTTTATTATAATTTAAATTTATGTTTATATTATTATAATATATTTTATTTTTTAAATTCGAATTATTTTCGTTTTTAAATTTATTTAATTTATAAATTTTTATTAATTTTTTATATTATTTTTCAATAATTAATAAATATTTCTTTTAAAATGTATTTTATAATTATTAAAAATTATAACGATTTTTATTACGATTTTTATTTTATTCGTTTAATCGAAATAATAAAATAATAATATATATTTATTTAATTGTTTTTATTATAAATTTAATATTTAATAATAAATTTTATTATTATTATTATATTAATTAATATAATATACAAAAATCGTTTAAAATAATTTATATTAAAATTGAAAACTTTTTTTATTTAAATTAAAACAATAAATTTATTATTTATTTATTGAATTAATTATTATTATTTTAAATTAATCGTTATTTATTTTTTACAAATTTTATTTATACGATTTATAATATCGATATTTATTAAAAAAATTTTATCGTTTTAAATAAATATTCTTTTTTTGATTTTTAACGTTTTCAATTTCAATTTAAAAATTATTATAAATTAAATATATTAAAAAATATAATAATTTTTGTTTTTAAATATATTTAAATTAAAAAATTAAAAATTAAAAATCGATTAATATTTTAAATTTTTTTTTTTTTTTCAATAATTTTTTAATTAATTTAACGATTTTTTTAATTTTATTATTTAAAATAAATAATCGTTTATAAAAAACTTTATATAATATTTCAAATTTTTAATTTTATACGTATTATAAAATTTGAAAATATTTTAAAATTTTTAAAATTATATTATTATTTAATGATAATAATTTTCAAGTTTTTTATAAATTTAATATATAATATATTTTTTTTTAAAATTTAATTCGTTTTTTTCAAATTTAACTTTATAAACTTCGTATTAATTTAAACGATAATTATATTTACAATTTTTTTTCTATTTACGATTTTATTAAAATAAACGTAATAAATATTTTTTTTATATTTTTTTTTAAAAACGAAAATATTTTAAAAATTTTCAAATTTAAAAAATTATTTTATTTTTTAAATTATTTTTTATAATTTAATTTCGTATTGTATTTAAATATAAAACAATTTTATAAACGTTTATATTTTTAAATGAAATTTTTTTGATTTTTCGTTAAACGATTTTTTTAATTATATTATTTTATTTGTTTTTTATTCAAACGAAATAAATATTACTCGATATTTTTACGAAAACGTGAAATATTTTTATTAATAATATATATTTATACGTAAACGAGAATTATATTATAATTTTTAAAAATTTATTTTATTTAACGATATTTTTTAATTTACAAAGATTTATTTGAAATTAATATAATACACAATAAATTAAAATTATTCATCGATAAAAAAAAGTAATAATATGAAAAAAAAAAAACGAAATAAAATATAAATAATTAAATTCGTTTAATTTTTTTATTATTTAATAATTCAAAATTAAATTATTTATTAAAATCGAAATTTAATTAACAATTTAAAATATAATTATAATAATAAAAAATATTTAAATAAAATTTTATTCGTTTATAAATTTGTTTATATTTTTTAATTATATATAAAACAAATTTATAAACGATATTATATTGAATAATAATATTAATATCGAATAAAAATTAATTCAAAATTTTTTTAAATAAATAAATTATAATAAAAAAAAATTTTCTTTGAAATAAATTTATAAATTTAATTATAAAATTATATTAATAAATTCTATTTATAATATTTTTTTCATTATAAGTTAAAAATTGTTTTAATATTCGAATATTAAATTTTATTATTATAAAACGATATAAACACTTTTTAAATTTATTATAATTATTATTTTTATAATTATTTAATTTATTATTTTTTTTCTTTTTTTTATATTATTGATTTTTGTTTTAATATTAAATATAAAATTTTTCTTTGTTTCAATTATTAAACTTTTAATAAAAATAAATAAAATATATTTCGTTTAAAGTTTTTTATATTTTTTAATATATATTAAATCTTTTTACTTTAAATTATATAATAATATTAATTTGAAAATTGTTTTCAATTTTAAATTAATTATAATACGTATTATTTTATAGTTTTTCAAGAAATAAAATTCGTTATTAGTTTTTAAATATTATATTTTTTCGTAATATTTTCATTTAAAAATATATTAAAATTCGATCAATTATAAAAATATTATAAAAAATAAATAACAAATTTCGATAAAATATAACGATAAAATTTATTAGATTTTTAATAATAAATATCAAAAAAAAAAATTTGAAATATAGATTTATTTATTAAAAAATATTTATTCTATATAATATATAATATTTCTAATTTATAATAACGATAATATTTTATTTTTCTTTTAATAGTTTTTTTTATATAAAAATAAAAAAACGATAAAATTAAAAAATTATAAAAAAATATTATTTTTTAAATTAATATATATTACAATTACTAATTCAAATAAATAAAATTTATTTTTCGATTTTAACGAACAATCGAGATTTTTATAATTGTTATAAAACGATTTATTAAAAAATATTATTAAAATTTTTTCGAGTTCGATAAAATTTTACAATTGTCGAATTATAATCATCGAAAAAATCTCTTCGAATTAATTCGTTATTTTATAAATTTATTGTACTATTTTTATTATTGTCGATATTAATAAAATTACTATAAAAAGTTTCACTTTTTGATAATTTTTATCGACATTTAAAACTTCATAATAATATAATTTCTAATAATAAAAATATTCGATTTTTATCGTCGTTTTTATTTTCTTTGAAATAAATCGATCGAATATAATATTTTTTATTACAAATAAATATAAAACGATCGATAAAATTTAATCGTTTAAAGTTTTTAAATTTTTTTAATTTGCGAAAAAATATAACTATAAACTCGTTATATAATTATACAATTATTCGAAATCGTTTACAATACAACAAATAAATAATAAACGAAAATAAATAAAAAAAAATTTTTATTAAACGATTAATAAACAAATTCAATATATAGCGTATAATAAAATATTTAATTTTTATAAAATATTAATTTTTTTTTTATCGAATAATAAACAAACAAATTTATTATATATTATATAATAAAATATAAAATCGAATATTTGTATAACGCGATATTTAATTTTTATAAAATATTAATCAAATTTCAATTTAAATATTAATTTAAATTTTAAATAAACTTTGAACAATTAATTATACAATTTTATTTGTTTAATAAATATTGAATCAATTATACGTTTTCGAAATATATTATAATAATAAAAAAATAATATTAATAAATATTTTTAAAATTTTAAAAATTTATTAAATAATAATATTATATTAAATTAATTTAAAAAATAATAAAACTTTTTTAAATAATAAATATTTTATAATATTTAATATGAATTAATATAAAAAATAAACGCGATATTTATTTAATAAAATATTTAAAAAACGTTATTTATAAATTTTTATAAAAAAATTATAAATATTATTAAAAATAATTTAAAAAAAATTTTTTAAAAAAAAATTTAAAAATTAAAATAAAAAATTAAAAAAAATAAAAAAAAATTATTATAAAATTATATAATTTTTTATTTTTTAATTTTTTTTAATTTATTAAATAATATTTAATTATAATTATAAAAATTAATTAATAAATATATAATTTTTTTAATTACTTTTAAATTCGATTATATAATTTCAATTTTATTTTTTATTTAATTTAATATATTTAAATAAAAAAAATTATAAAATTTAAATAGTTTTATATTATTATTAAATTTTATTTTTTATAATATTAATATTATTAATAAAATATAATAAATATATTTTTATTTTTTATAATATTAATATTATTAATAAAATATAATAAATATATTTTTATTTTTTTTATTTTTACGTTTATTATATTTATTTTATATTCGATTGAAAATAATTATTAATTTAAATATATTTTAAATTTTTAATTTAAACGTTTTATAAGTATTTAAAATTAAAAAAAATTTTATTAATACGAAAAAAATAATTCGTTTAAAAAAACGTTTTTTTAAAATTGAATAAATTAATAAAAATTTTATATTAAAATTTTTTTTTTTAAAATTTTCGTTTTTTATATTAAATTTTTACGATTAATTTAATTAATTTTAAATAATTATTAAAATTATATTTATTAAAAAAAAAAAATTTTAAAATTTTTTTTACGATTTACAATTTTGTAAATTTATAATATTTCGTAATTTTTATTTAAATTACGTAATAATTATTAATTTAAATAAATTGAAATTAAAAATTTAAACGATTTAAATATATTTTTAATTTATAATATAATTATAATAAATTTAATAAATTTATAAATAAATAAATCAAATCGTAAAATTTTCGAAATTTTAATATTTTTAAATTCGATTATATAATAATTTTAATTATTTAAAATATTTAAAAAGAAATTTTAAATTTGTTTAAATTAATTATTTTATAAAAATTAAATATAATATTTATTATTTTTATATTTTGTATATTTTAATTTAATTTAAATTTTAAATTTAATTTATTTTATTTTATAAAAATTATTATAAAATATAAAATAAATTAAAAAAAAATCTAAATTTTTTTTTAAATCGTAAAATTTTATTTTTAAACTCGAAAATCGAAACGAGTTTTCAATTGCTAATAAATAAAGTAGAAATAATCATAAGATTTAAAGATTTTCTACGAGTAAAAATCGTTTTTTTTTTCTTTATTTTGCGTTATATTAAATAATAATAATTAAAAAAAATTAATACGAAAAATAATAAATTGTATATTTTATTTATACTAAAAAACGATTTTATAAAAACTTTAAATATTTATATAAAAACGCGTAAATACGTTTAAATTATTAAAATATTTTTATATTATTATTAATATTTACAAAGCGCAAAAAGAAATAAATTAATATTCAATTATTTAATTTTAAATACTAATAAAAAAAATACAAAAAACTACGATTTATTATAAATTTTTTATCGAAAGAATTTTATATAAAATATTTTAATTTATTCGATTAAAATCGAAGATTTTTTATCGTTATAAAAACTTATTTTAATACGTATAAACAAATCGAAATTTTGAAATCGATTTATTGAACAAATTAAAAAATAAATCGTTATTCGAATTAAATTTTTTTAATAAAAAAATAGTATTTATAATATTATTATAAATATATTATATTATAATATATATTTTTTTTTCGTAAATTGTAAAAACGTTTAATTTTAGTAATTTTATAAATTTTAAATTGTTTTTAATTATATTTACATTTAATCTTTTTTTTATATTTAATTGAAATTTTTTAAATATTAATAAAATCAATAATACGAAAAAAAAAATTTAAAACGAATAATAAAAATCTTTTTATAGTAAAACATTTTTTGAATAATATATTTTTATTAAAAAAAATTTTATATATAATTAAATTCTTTTTATTATTTAAATATTAATATTTAATATTAAAAGTTTTATTAATATTTTTTAAAAATTTATTAAAATATTTTAAAGTTTTATCGTTAAAATTTTCAATTTATTAATAAATTTTTAAAAAAAACAATTTATTAATAATTTTATATTGTTTATAGAAATTGAAAAAAGATTTTAATATAGTATTTTTATTAATTTGAATTATTATAAACAATTTTAAAAATTTTAAATAATTTATTTTATATTTAAAATCGAATATAAAAAATATAATAAATACGTAATTCGATTGCGTAAAAATAAAATTATCGAGATATATTGTAATGGGACTATATACTCTCTCTTCAAAAATCCTTGTAAAATAGCTAGTTTCGAGGGCTGTGCTAGTCACGTGTCTTCTAGTACATAAGGAGCTTTCGCTCACCATAGACTAATCAACAACCCTTTCTACTTCTACTTTGATTGATTGATTGATTGATTTACGGATTACGGATTACTTCGAATAAGTCTAGTCCACTGGCTAAGACGAACTAATCTACGGTTGGATCTTTTTGCTTTGTGCTTTATTGCTTTTTTATAATATTGAAAAAAGTAAAATAATATTACAAAAAAAATTAATATATTTATATATCGATTAAATTGAATTATTAATAATGTCGTAAAAAAAATAAAAAAAATAATTCGTATAATTTGTAGTATTTATATCTCAAAAAATATTATAAAAACGAATATAAAAAACTAATAATAAATCGTTAAAATCGTATAAAAAAAACATATAAAAAATTTTATTTAAATAATTTAAATATTTTAATTATTTTTATTATTTAATTATATTTTATATTTTTTTTAAAAAAAATTGTTTTTTAATAAAAATTTGTATTATTTTATATTTATAAAATTAAATTTCAAACTATAAAAAAAAGCAAATTTATTACAAAAATTTTATATTTTATTTTTTGAAATATAAATTTATAATTCGAAAAAATATTTAAATTATAAATTTATTATATTATTAAATATAACGACGTTTAATTAAACGAATAAAACGATTTTAATAAAAAATAATAATTATAAAATAAATCGAAAAATAAATCGAATAATTAACTTTTTATAAAAATTATAAAAACAATTTTCGATTAAAAAATCGCGATTATAAATTATAAAATAATCGTAAAATAAATTATAGATTTTGCGAATAAATTATAATTACGATTGAGAAATAATAAATTATTAAATATTGTATAATAATAAAATTATATATTCATTAAAAAAAAAATTATAATTGAAAATTTTTAAAACGTTAAAAAACAAAAAATTAATAAATTTATTATTTTAAAAAAAAAAATTTAAATATATTATTTATTTTATTAAAATTTATTAATTTGTTTTTTATTATTATTAAAATTATTATTATATATTATTATAATTACGATTATAAATCGAGTACAAATACGAAATATTATAATACAATTATTTACGATTAAAACAAAAAACAAAATAAAACGTAAAAAAAAATTAACGAAATTAAATATAATAATAAATATAAAATAAATGGAATTAATAATCAAAAAAAACAAAAATCGACGATTAATAATAATACTTTTAAAAAATACAATAAAAAGTAATAATAAACTCGAATTTATAATTTCAAAAACAAATTTATAAAAAAAAAAACGTATTACGAAATATCGTATAATTAATATCAAAAAAAAAAAAAATAATAAAAACGAATATATATCGAATTAATTTAATAAAATATAAATTATTATATTATACGAATAATTATTATTAAACTAATAATTGAAAATTAAATTAATTAATTTATATTTTTTATTTATTATTAAAATTGTAAATATTAAAAAAATCGATATTTTGAAATTTATACGTAAAAAAAAAAAAAATTTCAAATGTAATTAAACGTAATATCGAATTTATAATAATAATATATAATACGATTTCTATAAAAAAAATAAAAAAAAAATAAAAAAAATAAACTAAAAAAACGTTTTAATATTAAAAAATATAATAAAACAATTATAAAAAAATTAATATCGAAATTTAATATTTAAATAACAAATAAAATCAAAAAAATCAAAAAAATAAAATTTTTAATAATTATTAAAATTAAAAAAAATAAAAATAAATAATTAATAATATAATCGAAAAAAATTAAAAAAATAAAAATCTATTAAAAACGTATTATTATCGAAAAATATTATTATTATAAAAATTATTTTTTAAAAAATTAAATTTAAATTTAATATAAATATTAAAAATTTTACTTAGAAATAACAAAAGAAATTAATAAAAATCGTAAACAAAAACGAATCAATAAATTTAAAATTTAAAAATAAAATAAAAAATAATAATAATAATAATAAAATATATTTATATATTAATAATAATTATATATATTAATATTTCGTAATTAAATCTTATTAATACTAATAAATATATCGATTTAACGATAAATTTTAATTTAATAAATTTTAATTTAATAAATATTAAAAAATTTATATAATAAATAAAAAGCGATTATATAATAAATTAATTATATAAAAAAATATTTTAATATTATAAAAATATTAATTAATAATTTACGTTTAATAATAAATTTTTTATCGTTTTTTTCGAATATTTTATTATATTAATAAAATCTTTCAATATATATTACACGATATTATAACGTTATTTTTTTTATATTTACTATCGAATTAATAAATTTATATACGTTTAATAAACAATTAAACGAATCAAATAAATTTTCAAGTTTTAAAAATAATAATAACGATAATAATACAATAAAAATAAAAAAATTAAAATTAAAATTCAATAAAAAATAAAAAAAAACGTACGAAAAAAAATAAAAAAACGTAATAATATTTTTAATTAATACGAATTTTATAATTTTTGTAATACAAATAAATATAATATTATATAATAATTTTTATAAAATAAATAAAATACGATAATATTAAAAAAAAAATTTTAAATTAATTTTATTAAACGATTAAAAAAATAAAATTAAAAATATTTTTAAAATTAATTTTATTAAACGATTAAAAAAATAAAATTAAAAATATTTTTAAAATTAATTTTTTAAATTAAATATAAATAATAATTACAATATTTACAAATAAAATAAATACGAAATATAATTTTATAGTATAAAACTATACAATTTTTTTTTTTTTTTCGAAATAAATTTTATATCGTATAATTCGCAATATATTTTAAATAATATATTATACGACAAATATTCGCTTTATTTAGATTTTTTTACGCACGTACAAACAATACAAATATTATTTTAAAAAGTTTAAAATATTACATTTTTTATTATTATAAAAAATATAAAAATATCGTATAATACTTCAAATATTTCAAATAATATATTTTAAAATATATTCTACAATTTTTATATAAAATCACATATTTAATTAAATATCGTATTATATTTCAAATAATCGAAATAATCAATTATACGTCAATTAATAAAAATACGACATCGAAAACATTACTTGCAAGACCGTTGTGCATTATTCCGCAAACTAGAAGAATACTCCTATCAGACTTTTCTTATGGTCCGTCGATAAGTAATTCCATACTCCAACAAAGGTCGAACAGAGATCAGGTCGGGTTTGCCGGAGCTGCAGTGGCCGACGCCATGTGGTGATCATTTCCTCGAGGGACAAATCCGGCATAAGGCCGTGATACACACACAGGTATGCACTGCTAGGAGCACGAATATGCGCGGCTTGCGAAACGCAACAAAAGCCCTAGACACGCAGGCCGAAGAAATGCCGAGGAGGATAGTGCTGATAGAAACACGGGTACGCACAGGATAGAGGCGCGGGTGTGTGCAAAGTCTTCGCCTTGCGATGTGCAACAAAAAGTCTGTCTGCTTATGTAATGTTGGTTGAACTCTCTCATCATGATGTTCCTGACCCGTTCTCAATCCTAATTCTCCAAGAGCTTGGAAGTTCCTGAGATGCATAGAGTTGACTCGGAGAGTCTTAGAATCTTTCGTATCGGATCTACCGTCGGTCAAGCCGACTAGGCTTTAGATATAAGGAGGAGACTATCTCTCTTCTTCAAAGGAATTAAAGTAACGTATATTACTGTGAATTCGTACGCTGAACCGTGGCCAATCAGACCTCCAATATTCCGCTGACCAAGTTCGTACTCTTGATAATATCTAACACCCGAAAAGATTATGTGCATTATTATAAGTGCTACACAAAGGCACTTAATAGATCTGGAGACTCCCCTCCTCCTTTGGCCTCTTTTCGTCCTCTTAGACCGCCGTTGACTGTCCACCGTAGAGTCTTCTCCGGCAAGGTCAGGTCACGAAAATGCGGGATTCGCCAGCTTAACGGCCCTCTGCTAAGCCTTCCGCTGGTTGGCTGCTCTGAGGACCTCTCGGAATTTTCTATTGCCCCATGACCATGATATGGAACTAGTGCCACTTAGGCTTAGTGCGCCAGGCAGAATAAAGCACTTAACTTTAACAAAATCAACTCACCTTCTTCTCAAAATTGCTTGCTGACCTGCTAAGGACTTGAAGGCGTGAGAAAACAACTCCTGCTTACCAAAGAAGTCCACAGCACATCGCTGTATGAAGACACTTCGCTTTTGCAATGCGTCTTCTAAATACCTCTACTCTGACCCTCCACGAATTTTTCAGCGATGCTATTCCCCGTTATGCTATCCTTTCACACCGCTGGGAAATAGAAGAGTTACATTTCAAAATTTGCAAGCTCCAAAAATGGCGGGATACTTGGAGATCAAAGGATGCTGTGCTCAGGCTTCTCTCGATAGTTGGCAATATGCCTAGATCGATTCCTGCTGCATAGACAAGACAAGTAGTGCTGAGCTCTCCGAGTCGATCAATTCTATGTTCCAATGGTATAAGGACCCACAGGTGTACTATGCATATTTGGCTGATGTCCCTACTGAGTGGGATTCAAAGAGCCATCATATGATGAATTCAAGGCTTCGGTGTAGCAAATGGTTTACGAGAGGATGGACTCTCCAAGAACTACTTGCTCCCGAGAACGTTATATTCTATGATTGCAAGTGGAAAGAGATAGGGACAAACTGGTCTTTGGAAAAGTTGTTATCCTCCATCACGGGCATCTATCATTTCAAAAATTTCAGAGCCGCATCTGTGGCGCAGAGGATGTCTTGGGCTTCTAAAAGAGAGACTACCCGGCTAGAAGGAACATGTCTTCTATGGCTTACCTGGACCAGAGCCTATCCATGCCCATCAGGTGGAGGAGTACGGAGAAAGAGAAGGCAGACGGAGATTCAACCTCTGTTATTTCTCCCCCTATGAAGGAGCATTTTTGCACTTCACGAGCAAGAGGTCTGAAGATTTTGTCATAGTGATATGGGCGGTCATAAACTTTACTGAACCAAACGCAGTAACTACGAATATCTTGATCCCTAGAAGAACCATTCACTACTTGATGTGTTCTAAGTTTTCATGGACACATTGCCTAGTTTGCGTCAATCAGATAGGACTTCCATGTTTCTGCAATCCGGGAAATCTGTGTCCGTAGTTATAAGACGTAGAGGGAAGCCCGTAGGGCCTTTATATGTCTGCGATGTTATTATCGATCTAGAAGGGAAGCTTCCTTGGGCAGATATAAGTTGATCAAGTAAGAGACACATTATGAGCAGAGATGTGTGTTGGCACATTACGGTAAAATGGGATAACAATAACCTTGCTCACATCTAGGTGCCTATAACTGTGAAATGCCACGCGTTATTCTGTATTCAGGTGCGACAACCAAGGGTGTCGTCCAAAGGGCTCAACTCATCGATAAGTTCAGGGTGAGCCGAGATTGATTAGCGCCCGAGTAAAAGCAGCCAGCTTACTAACTGACCCTGAGACGAAAGCAACACTACAGAGACGTACCTATTTCTACTAGCTCATTGCATATGCACTCGGGATAACAGGGTTCCTCGTGCTCCGATTGGCTCAAATTGAGGGTAAATTGAGAGTGCGTGACACGCACCCTACGTTAGTGCCTATGTTGACTCAGAGTGCGTGTTTTGGCTGCTGACTAAGGTACGTATCTCCGATTAGCTTACATAAGAGACATGATAATTATTTATCAAAAAAATAATAAAATTAAAATAATATAATAAATAATAATAAATAATATATATATATAATTATTATTATTATTAAATTTAAATATAATAATTTTGTTACGAGAAACTTTTTATATTCACGTGCTACGCACGTGATCTTTATTATTTCTATATAGTCGAGCTTTTTATTTAATAGATTATTATTTTTATTTTTATTTATATTTATATATTATTATTTACGTAATAAATTGGTTATTTATAAAAAGTTTATTAAATTTAAAAAAATTTAATCACGTGGAATAAGATAATCGAAATTGGTACGTACCTTGAGTCAGCATATTTAACCAATAAAACTGGGTGCGTGCGACTAGGGGTGCTGCTTAATAAGTGGTGCGTGTTACGTACTCTCAATTTGAGCCAATCGGAGCACGAGGAACCCTGTTTTCCCGAGTGCATATGCAATGAGCTAGTAGAAATGGGTACGTCTCTGTAGTGGTTGCTTGAGACGAATGGGGGAAAAAAAAATTGGTTCAATTGCCAAGGCAATGAGTGAGGCGCGATCATCCAACATGTGGCACGTGCACATCCGATGTCTTCGGCGCGTTGGAGCTTTCATCCTTTCTTATTTCTTGCAATTCACTGACACCCATAATCCTCTGCAGGCCTCCTCCTCAACTGCTGATTAAGTCATTCAAGCACGACATAATGGGACGCACCCTCTGCCGCTAAAAGCCTAGCTCGAAGAAACGCTGCCACCCACTTGAAAGCTCCTACCTGGTCTTCACGAGCGGACCCGCGGGGATAACGTACAACTACTGGCATGATGACCGACCTGGCGGACTGAGTGTAAGGAAGCAAAGGCAATAATCGATAAACGCAATGATGAGAAGGCAGAGAGGAAGCGGGCAAGAGACAAGCTGAGACGGCAGATGGAAGCGGAAAAGAGAGGAGAGAGCATAGGCGGTACTGTTGATTGGGCGACAAAGGTCAACCAAGTTCAATACATTGGTCCTCGAAGCGTGGATACGCAAGTGGTCGTCGAAGGAGAGGCGAACTCAAACACCCATGGGATTGAAGGTTCGCTCGAGGAGGCTGTCGTGGTAGGTGAGAGACTGGAAGGTAGGATGCAGACGGAAACACTCAGGAACAACAAACAACCCCTGTCGCCCATCGAGAAAGCAGCTATTTTGGCCAAACTCGACCTCACCTGAGTCTGCCGTCCTAAACAGCGTACGACACGATCAGATTGCTCTCCAGCACAACTGATTCGACATCTCAAGCTTTGGATCATAATTATTCTTCAGCGCCACATGTCTCAGATAAGCTCTGAACTGCCTCATTCAGCCTTTCGAATATCCTAGCCTCCTTTCGAAGCAACGACCAGCTCCACATCTGTCATGCGATTGTATGAAATCTACCTCGTCGACTCACACTAGGCAATCAAACGAGCAGTCCGGATGCCTTGTTCATTGCTGTCGGGCGTGCCGACTGCTGATTGTTCTAGCCTGGATCTGCCTCGAAGTTTGAATGCTCAAGCTGCCGATGAAGAGGCCAGACATTGTGCAACCCTCCTTCCTCTTCCCGAATGCCTGCATGACCCCGCCGATGTCAGACATGCAGCCTTCCACAACCGTCCTTCAACCCTAGAACGTATAGTACCACCTCGAAAGCACCACAATGATATCGCGAGATAGATTAAACAAACCCTCACCGGTCTCAATCGAATGAGTTGAAAATTTTGATGCCATTCTCACGTCAGATATTCTTTCAATGGAGGGGAAACTCTACCCCACTACGGGGACCAAGAAGCTACCCCTGAAGGAGCTGAAGGTTCAGCGGGCCCGAGGCGCGCCTCTGCAGTGATGCAACCACGGAATGGCCCTATTATTGCACGAAAAGAACCATTTATCCACTGAAACACCAATATATAGCATGTGATTGGGTTACACCACCATTTTCTGCCAGCTATGATTTGGCATGGTCTATAAGCGGGGCAGACCGTCATACGTGGGCATGGGGAACATGCAGCTCAGCCTCAGCCCGCCTTTCCTTGTCGATGACCACCGGCTTTGAGGGAGCTCTCATTCGCGAGGAAGATATATATCATCGAACCATCTCAGAACGTCTTTTCGCATCACTTCTGGAATCTTGTCAATTGGTTGCAGGGAGAGATCATTCAAATCAATACCCCGCGATTTTCATCTCTTGCTTCATGACGCTATCCGTTTCAGCGGTGAGCCGTACATACCCTCCCATATTCCAGGGACCAGGCAGCTTAATCGGGATTCTCTCACCGAAGTAGCATCATCTGATACTGAGGGATATATTCGAGGGCGAGACTAGGATTTTCTTTTTATATACTGTTCGACCCGCCAACCCACGAAAACCATCAACCAATACCACTCCCATTAGAAGCCCTCATCATGCCTTCAACCGCCGATACCTCCAGCGCTCAGCCTGGTGCGTGGCGGAAAGAAGTAGAACAAACACTTGAAACTGTCCAGCAACTCATCAGCAAATCTGCTGCGCCCATCCCAACGAATCCCTACGCTCCGTCAAATGAGCTAGATGCCAAGAAAATGACCAGTCTTCTGACTGATCTCCGGAAAATGGGATTCCAAGATGTGGAAACCCTACTGGCGTTGTTCAATTCCCAGGTGAAGGGGTCTCAAGATGACAACAAATTTGTGCTGGAGCATCTGGTGCAGCTTCTCGCCAAACTTGACGATAGTTCCAAGATCGCGGATCAGCTGAGTGGTGGCTTCATCAATGGTCTCTGGAATGCCTTGCCTCATCCTCCAATGACTGGCTTGGGCACCAAGTATCAGTACCGTGAGCCAGATGGGTCGAACAATAACATCAGATTCCCAGATCTAGGAAAGGCGAAGACACCATACGCGAGGAGTGCGAAACCTACTATCTTACAGAATATCGCTCTTCCGGACCCTGGAGCAATCTTTGACAGTTTGATGGTTCGTGGTGATGAATTCCAACCTCATCCGAATAAGATTTCCAGCATGCTGTTCTATTTGGCGACTATCATTATTCACGATGCCTTCAGAACTGTAAGATCTCTCTCATTCCAAGTACTACAAGTCTGACCTCTCCCAGAATCATGCCGACTTCAATCAGTCGGACACCAGCAGTTACCTGGACCTTGCTCCACTGTACGGAAGTGTCGAAGAAGAGCAAAAGCTTGTCCGAACCTTCGAGGACGGGAAGCTCAAACCCGATTGCTTCTCCGAGAAGAGACTTTTAGGCTTCCCTCCAGGAGTCTGCGTCATGCTAGTCATGTTCAACAGATTCCACAACTATGTTGTGACACAACTTGCTGCGTGAGTATTCCCCGCATTCGCATACTTCGTACTTATTTTGTGTAGCATCAACGAGAATGGACGTTTCACAAAGCCAAAAGATCAGGACCCCAAGAAACTAGCAGCCTACGACAACGACCTATTCCAGACTGGTCGTTTGATCACATGTGGTTTATATGTGAATTGCGTATTGAAGGACTATGTGAGGACGATTTTGAACTTGAATCGAACTTCCTCGAAGTGGGATCTTGATCCGAGAACAGAGGAGGGAAAGACTTTGTTCAATTCTCCTGCTGCTGAAGGAACAGGAAATCAGGTGTCTGCTGAGTTCAATCTGAGTTTGTACCTCGCTCCTCGCCTCTGTGATACTTGCTGACGAGAAACAGTCTACAGATGGCACTCAGCTGTGTCTAAGAGAGATGACGAGTGGACCCAAGGAGCATATGCGAAGCTATTCCCAGGCAAGAAAGCTGAAGAAGTCGGACTTGATGAACTGCTCCGTGGTCTCATCATGTTTGAGAAGACTCTTGGAGATGATCCACTTGCCCCCAGTCGAGATTTTGGCGGCCTAAAGCGTCAAGAGGACGGTTCATACAATGACGACGACCTGGTGAAGATCTTGACAGAATCGATAGAAGACGTCGCAGGCTCCTTTGGAGCCAACCGAGTACCAAAGATTTTGAAGTCAGTCGAAATCCTCGGCATCATTCAAGCTCGATCATGGAACATTGCCTCACTCAATGAATTTCGAGAGTTCACCGGTCTACAGAAGCATGCCACATTTGAGGATATCAATCCTGATCCTGCTGTTGCTGAGAAATTGCGCAATCTTTACGATAACCCGGACTTTGTGGAAATGTACCCAGGTCTCGTTGCTGAGAAGGCGAAGCCCCCAATGGCTCCTGGCTCCGGTCTTTGCGTCAACTTCACCACATCTTATGCGATCTTGTCAGACGCAGTTGGTCTTGTAAGAGGTGACCGCTTTTACACGATTGATTACACTCCAAGGAATCTTACCAATTGGGGTTACAACGAGGTGCAATACGATACCTCTGTCGATGAGGGTTGTGTCTTCTACAAAGTCATCCTTCGTGCTTTCCCTAATCACTTCAAGGCCGACTCAATCTACGCCCACTTCCCATTCGTCATCCCATCCGAGAACCTTGTCATCCAGAAATCCCTTAACCGAGCAGAGAAATACTCTTGGGATGCTCCTGCACGTCAAGCTCCAGTCGTAGTCCTCGATACCTACGCCTCAGTGACACAGGCCCTCCACGATTCTGCCAGCCTCACGATCAATGGCACACCAGCCAATGCATCCGTCCAGTCGGCACTTGCAAAGGGACTGTACCCAAAAGACTGGCAATCGGAAGTCAAGAAATTTTACTCGGAAACAACTGCTAAGCTCTTGAAAACATACGCCTACGCTGTTCCCGGCACCACTAAATCACAGGTAGACATCGTTCGTGATGTCGCGAACCTCGTAAATGCCCGTTTCGCTTCCTCTGTCTTCAGCCTCCCGATCAAGACTGAAGAATCTCCACTTGGAGTGTACACTGAGCAAGAGATGTATCAGATCTTGCTCATCCTCTACACCGCGACTTTCGACAACAGAGACATTGCGAAGGCCTTCCAAATCAGTGGAGCTGCCGATATGCTTTTGAAGCAAATGGGCGAGCTTGTCTTGCTGAACGCCGAAGCGATCTCGAGCTCAGGTCTGATCGCTGATGTTTTGGCGAGTTTGCACAAGCCGAGCGGAGGGTTGACGGAGTATGGTACACATCTCATCCAGACTCTAGTCAACAGCAAGGTTCCCGTCAAAGACGTCGTGTTCTCGCACCTGTAAGTGTTTTTATTCCACCCTTTCTCTTGCGATGATATTGATGATGGTACAGTCTTCCAGCGGCAGCAACACTAACAACAACACAATCCCAACTCTTTAGTCAAGCATTTGACTACTACCTCGGAGCCGGCGCCTCGCATCTTCCAAAGCTGTATCAGCTCGCGCAAACGAACACCAAGGAAGCAGATGATACTCTCACTCATTACTTCCTAGAAGGCGCTCGCCTCACTACCACAACCCGCCTCACACGCCTCTCACCCAAAGGCCGAACGACTATCCTAGACCTCAGCACCGCTTCCCTCGATGCCAATGCCTATCCTGACCCGGGAAGCCTCGACCTTAAACGGCCTGTTTCTAGCTATCTTCTTTTCGGAGATAAGACGTTCCAAGATTTGAGTCTTGTAGCGATGACGGCTATGTTCAAGACTGTTTTCAGTCTCAAAGGACTTCAAAGGGTGGTGAGTAGTCTTGGAGGCTATTCTGGTAGAGGAGGCGGGTGGGTTGGTTGGTCTCAAGGAGAGATCAAGAGCGTGACGGTTGGTGAAGGGACAGGTGTTGTGGAGGGTGGGCTTGGGAAGGTTTTCTTAAGTGAGGATTGGAGGGGGTTTGTGGTTGCTCCTACGACTATGAAGGTTCAATTTGATGCTTGAGGGGTGAAAAGGACTGGCTATAGGACTTTGGAGCGCTGGAAATTGAGAGAGTATGAATTAACATCAAGAAATGCAGGATTATGACAGATCGAACTTCGCGTGACGTCAATTTTATTCGATCTCTGAATTGCTCTCTGACTTGAGGCAATGCTCTTTCTGTTTCCACCACGGCATACACCAGCCCCTTGAAAGATGTCTCCCCGAGTCTCTGTCGATAAGGTTTTAGCACGTGATACTATACCTTTTGCCTTTGACGATAGTTATAGTGGGACGTCCCTCGTACCTCGCGCCATGCCCTGCCTTTGACGACTTGAACTTTGAAATAATTTAAAACTTTTAACTATAGAGCTTTTATTCGCACCGGCTCCGCCGGCGCGAGTAGGGGCGTTCTTCCCCTACAACCCCCCTCGCCCCCGCGTAGAGCTAGAGCTAAAGCTTGAGCTTTACGGGGAGCTTTATAGAGAGCTTTAAACTACGGGAGCGCTAAATGCCAAAAGCGACACATCTTGGCGTTTCTTGGCAAAACCTTAGCGCAAAAACGTGACTTTGATTTCACGTGTTATTACGTAAACTCTACGTGGTCTTTTTTTCTTGTTTCTTGCTCGAGGAAAAAAGTCCACGTAGAGTTTACGTAATAAAACGTGATATTTTTGAAAAAGTTAAATCACGTTTTTGCGCCAAGAAACGCCAAGATGTGTCGCTTCTGGCATTTAAAGCTCCCAGTAAAATAGCTCCAGCTCCCCGTAGAGCTCGGGGGGAGGGGGTGTGGGGAAGAACGCCCCCACTCGCGCCGGCAGAGCTGGTGCGAATAAAAACTCTATAGTTAAAAGTTTTATATTATTTCAAAGTTCAAGTCGTCAAAGGCAGAGCATGGCGCGAGGTACGAGGGACATCCCACTATCTATTCTTAGCTGAGTAGTAGCTCGATCGGGAAAAGTCTCGACCGCTAAAATTCTCAAAGTCCATCTCTTGCCTTCCCACCCCTCCTCAATTTCATTTCTTCAACGCCTTTTTCGACGCTCTCTTCCCACATCCTATCAAAGTTGGAAATGGTTGCATTGAAAGTGTCAATCGACCAAGACACGATTCGCTGCAATAATCCGCCATCTTTGCCATCTCCCAGTGGACATTAAAACCATTGTCGAATCAACGAGCGCTCGCATGATCTGGCGTACATATTGCTTGTGCCACTTTTCGATTTGGTTCGTTGGCTGGGTTGACACGTTCTCATGAGGCTCTCGGGAGATGCCGCTCCAGTCTCTCATTGCATTTCCGAGAGCGCCAGAGTCAGATTTTTCCTGTGGCTTTCCAATCAAACACTCAATTGTCGACCCTATCTCCGCCTCCCCGCGAGTGTAACCTGGCACCTCCGTATTGGAGTCTGCCAGAATCTAAAGTAAAGGCTCTAATGGTGGCATGGTGCAGTCGCACAAACCCAAGAACATATCGAAGCGCCAGCCTTGCGAGTGCGAATAGGGAAATCATAGTTATTCTGCGCAAGGGGCTGAAATCGGGCTACTTTGTGAGCAGCTGAAAAGGCAGCGAATCCCTCGAATTGTTTGAAGGCTGGCCACATCTCCTATCTGACAACAATGGACGCGTCTGCACCTTCTATCGAGAAAGCCTATGACTACCCCGAGCTCGTTCGACTCACTGCTGAGGGTATACCCACGTATGCCCCGCTACATAAATTCCTTCTAGAAGCTGATCCCCGTCCTACTTGTGAAATTACTTCGGTCCAGTTCAAAGACAACAAGGACGAACACGAACATGACAACCAGTCCAGTAAGGAGAAGATAGAGCTGCACAAAATACCCAGCTCTGAGCTAGAAAAGGAGTTGAAGGAGACAAAAGGGCATCGACTTCTTCTCATTGAAAATATATGTCCTGATGTAATCAATTTGCTTGGACGATATTGGGACGTTCCACCGGGTTTCTTTTTAGCACATCTTGAGAACTCCAATTGGTACAGCCTCCAGAATATTCCTCAGAACTTGCCTGGTCTCAGTTCAGTTCAAAGCCTTGATGGATACGTCCGATTCCAGTTCATCGGGCCCAGAGAGTTCGAGATTAAGGGTTCCCCGGAGCAGCCACAAGCCCCAGGTATATCCCATGTTACTCTCTGATACCATGCTGCGCACTAAACACTCCCAGGGATTCGTGACGAAAATTACTTGTTACCAGATCGTATTCACGAGGACCCCCATACATCATCTGTCCCGCGGGTTGCAGGTGGCTTCAATCCATTTCCGCCCCAACACACGGATCCCGAAGATGGTCCCGAGACCAGAATGAACCCAGTTGCGTTTGTGAGGAACTCAATTACCATATGGTTCGACAAGGAGGGCAATAACTGGCGGAGAGGTTCGTAGCACCGCCTCAGCTCAATTTTTACATCTAACACGTTTCAAAAGGCATTGTCCTCTTCGATCCACCTTTCGAAGCTAGAGTCGAACAATTTAGAAAGAAGGACAATTCGAAGTACAGGTCATTCATTCGCAGACGACCACCTCCGCACTTTTCAGATAACGACATCGACCACCGACGCTCGTATAAAGAGTCCTTCGAAAAGTGCCTACAACATAACAAGCATATCAAAGAAGGCGGAGTGCCAAAACCGTTCGTTCTTCTGGAAGATCTATGTCGTATCATCGCCTCTGAGTGGCTGGTCTTCAATACGTACATCGAGAGGGAGCTGAACAACATCGAAAGTTGGTTCGAATTCCTTGGAGAAAAGTGCGATGAGAAACAGCTACATGACCTTCTGCTGCAGTTGATGCGGGCACGCCGTCGTGTCACCAAATATGACACACTCGTACACGATCAACTCCACTTGTGCCCTGAGCATTGGAAACATGAGACCCCTCAGGCATCCTCCTGTCCCGTGTCTGGAGTTACCCAAGCAGGCATTTCTACCACCTTCTCGTCCCCCCTGCAAGATTTCCATCAGGTCAGCAGCCATCTTACGCACAACAAAACACGTATATCTCAAGCTATTAAGATGGTGACATCTCTCATGGCCGTCCGTCTCAACAGTCTTATCGTGGAGCAGAACAGTAAGCTTGCCGAACAGAGCGGAACTCTTGTTCAGTTAAACACGTTGATCTCCAAGCATAACGAGGAGATTGCCTCGCAGGGCGAAACGATGGTGAAGCAGAGCAAGCTCGCCGAGGCTCGCAATTCTAGTCTTGCATTCCTAACTCTTGTTACGAGTCTCCTTCTGCCATTCACTACAGTTGCGGCCTTTATGGCGATTCCTGCAGACAGCGGACTGGGACCTGGAGCTAAAAGGCAATGGATCTACTGGGTAGTCTCTGTTCCAGTAGCTACATTTTTGGTAGTTGCCTTTTATCTTGATTACTGGCGAGAAAAGGGGAAAGCAAATCAGAAAGATCTAGAGAGGGATAAACACGAAACTTCGTCGAAAGACGAGAGCTGTACAGCATCTGCTACCCCCCAGACTGCATGACCCTGGAGTCCGAAAGCCTCGAGACCTGGTTTAATGGAAATATATCACAGAGGAGAATGTTTTGATCACGTGACCTTTCCCGCTCATTATGTTCTTTGCTAGTAACTTTGCTTCCAAAGAGACCTCTTGTCAAGATATCCCGACTTCAGATAAGATCCTCCGGTCAAGATGTCTAGCTTCGGCTTCTTATTCTTCGACGTGCCTCTAATTGTGAATGTCACGTGTATCTATATCTATAGATGCCGCTAACCCTGATCAGGACAAGCTTGCTTCTCTCTGTCGCCACTGAAATTATCTTCTTCACAGCCTCTTACCTCCAAAACCTACCTATATCAAGCGTAACCTTACCTCCAAAGTCTAAAAATGGATCATCGCTACAATTCCAAGTGGACATCGGACGATCAGACCAAAAATTAATCCTCGGCCTTAATTCTATTTCAATGGTGCCTGAATGCAAAGATGACGTTAGCACCGTCAAAGACCCGTCGTGTCTAGCGGGGCCGCAGCCGCGAACGCGTGTCAGCGTTCCTCAGCCTTCCAACTTCACCCTTTTCTTAATATAGAGGGCATTCCGAAGTGGACGCGGCGCGCTTTCCAGCGAATATGAAGTTATTTTCTGCTGTGGAATGTTTCTTCCTTCCACTCTATTTTGTTCCCAGCCTTATTAATTGAGGACGATTGTACAACATGAACATGATTTTTGTTTGATTTTTGGGAATTATTTGGCCCTGCGTCATTTCTTACGCGCTGTACAATTACCATGCATCTCCTGTCCTCAACACAGCCTTGCCATGCGCGAAACCTCGTTTTCTTCGCTGTCCTGGTCCTCACCAGCCTGATTTTCAATTACTGTTATTTCCTCAACGATCGCTCCCTCTCCTCCATTTCCGCCTCCATTCCGAAAATCCCGAAAATCCCAACAGACAAACTGAGGCTGCCGCCCTCAGTCACCGAATTCTCCTGGTTCAAACCGAAATCGAAATTTTGGCACGACTTCGCTCCTATTCTCGACGGCGCAAAACCGAAATGCGAGCCTGCGAAATTGAGGACAAAAGCTGTGACGGCTGGCGCGGTGGCCGGGAGTGTATACAATCCTGTCAATTTTTTGGAAATGAGCGATGAAGATGTAGTTGGGATGAAAAGACAGCACGCGCTATTCCTCGACCTCCTCTCTTTCTCGAACCTTAAACTCGATTTCGAAGAAGGCGCACAGGGAATCGTTACCACGGCTGGAGGCGCATATTTCCCCGTCCTGCTGGTTTCTCTACTCATGCTGCGACGAACAGGTTCCACTTTACCGGTCGAGATATTTCTACAGAATGATGAGGAGTATGAGAGTTTACTCTGCGAAGACGTATTCCCGAAATTGAACGCGAAATGCGTCCTCCTTCCCTCCTACCTGTCCAGCTCTCGACGAAAATTCCATCCGCATGGCTACCAGCTTAAGATTCTCGCCATTCTATTTTCGAGATTCGAAGACGTGCTGTTTCTGGATGCAGATGATTTCCCTGTCCATCCTCCCGAGTCGTTGTTTGAGTCGCAGGTGTATAAGGAGAATGGGTTAGTTCTTTGGAAGGATTTCTGGAAACCGACATTCTCACCCCTCTTCACGAACATAACCTCTCTCGATCCTTCCCTCCTCTCAAACCGGGCGACGATCGAAGCAGGGCAGATATTAGTCAACAGGAGGACGAAGGGGAAGATGTTGATGCTAGCCAGTTATTATAATATATACGGAGATTGGTATTATGACCTGATATCTCAAGGGGGACCCGGGGAAGGGGATAAAGATACCTTCGCCCCTGCTGCGTTGGCTTTGAACGAACCGTTCTATACTGTCGAAAGGGCACCGGAACCATTGGGGCAGAGGGGGAATGGAATGGCGGTTTTGCAGTTTTCGGCTGTGGATGCGTTTGCTTGTGATGTCGCCAAGCAGACGAGTATGGATTCAACGACGGACGTGACTAAAGTGGGGGAGAAGGAGGGACTGAGGAGGGACGAAGAGGCGATTTGTGAGGCGGCGCCGTTTTTCATTCATGCTTCTTGGCCACCAAAATTGAATGCGTTGCATAATGTTAGGGACCAGAGGCAATGGGGGAGTTTGGAGAATGCGATGTCGTTGTTCGGGTCGGACATTGAGAAAGTGGCTTGGGGTGATATGGTGGGGATGGCTTGTGAAGGCGAGCTTGTTGGGGGTTCTTCGAGTGGTAATAGCACGGAGGATGAACAGGAGATGGTACAGGAGGGGAGAAGGGGACATGGATTGGGTCTTGGAAAGCTAGAATTTTGGGACTGGGGAGAGGGGAATAAAACCTCTACTGGCGTCTGTGAGCAAACGAAGAATTGCTTTAGGAATATGTTTGGGGAGGAGTATGTTTTTACGGATGAGGATAAGGGATTGGATAGGAGTAGAAAGGGGAATACAGAGCTTGAACGGTAGTTGGGTGTTTGAGTTGATATCGTGATGTGAAAGCAAATAGCAGAAGATGGGCTGGCAGATGGGGCCGGGACGAGAGCCAAGCAGCTCATTCGCCAAGTGGCTAACAGATATTTAGGAAGAAGATTCTCTCTGATTGAGAAACATTAGATATTCTGCCAAGTTGCAGCTTCAGTGCCCCAGCCTTGCCTGGACTTTCTCGTGTTCCGCTCCTCCTTAGGCAACCTCAACCCTTGCTTTGCCAAAGTGTAACCCTATAAGAGCCTACAGAGGTATATTCACCCCCTTTGACGCCTTAGCACCCTTGTGATGTGCTACAAGGTTGTTTTCAAGCTCTCTAGTTGGTTATTCAAAGAATCCCGAGCAAAGTCTCAAGCAGTGCTTTCACTTACAATCGAAAGGCCGAGGAGAAGAGTTCGTGTTGTTGACCTCTGCGCGAACTAGTTTTCTGATCATACCTCCTTCGGGCCGCTCAGATGCAGGTTTTGAGGCTTTTGATGAATCAAGATCTAATTCTGTTTGATCATATATTGTGCTATATTCACCCGATGTTTGAGTTTTTGCTGTCAATTTCGTACCATTTTGATCACCATCCCATGCTTCATATATTTGAAAATATGATAAAGCCATACTCTATAACACAAGTCAGTAGAGTTGTACGGACTTTCATACTTGTTGTCATCTCTCCTGTTCTCGAACATGTGTTAGATTTTCACGGGGTCAGACTTGAACAGAAGTGCCTACAACGGGTCACGTGGTGCTTTCGTGAACTCGAAAGTGAGTTTTCCTTGAATAGTACCACCCTCCGGAAATTGTCTGTATCATTCAAGACCCTCTACTTCTAGAAGAATGCATTTATGATGTTCGACACAGGATGAGGCGTTCTGGTAGGCAGAGTTTGCGGTGCCGCAACTCTCGACTCGCTTAACTGGGCGCCCCCTTTTCAAAACAGAAGGAACACTCAACAACACTTCCTTCCTTTCTTGCTTCAACAACTCTAGAAAAAGTGTACGTGTAATAGATATTCTACTAGCGCCAAATAGCTGCGCCGTGTATAAGAGTCGCTCAGCTCCCACCTTTCTCGCTCTTTTTCTTCTCCAGCTTCATACAATGTCTTTTTGCCAACGTATCAAGTTCACGAGCATCTGCGGACTCGCCACCCAAAGTGCTCATTTAGTTACAGCTCGTGCCGCCTCGAGCAATTCCTCTCGCATTCCTATCCCCGTTCGTTCTCAAAACACTCTTCCTTCTGTTGTCGCTGTTCCAGCGAGCCGACCTGCCACTCATTTCGACAAATCTGTCAACCCACGACCAGCTTCTATGCCCAAGAAGACTGAGTCTTCAATTCTTGCTCATGTTGAACGTGTAAGTAACTCCCTTCTACTGCTATTTCGCTGGGCGCATTGTCGCATTGTCGCTGTCGCCGTCGCTGTCGCCGTCGCTGTCGCCGTCGCTGTCGCCGTCGCTGTCGCCGTCGTTGTCGCCGTCGTTGTCGCCGTCGTTGTCGTTGTCGTTGTCGCTGTCGTTGTCGCTGTCGTTGTCGCTGTCGTTGTCGCTGTCGTTGTCGCATGTTGCTAACTTTTCGCGCAGCTTCGTAGGACCCGAACTGCCCAATCGACCTATAAGACTTCAACCGCCTTCAAAAAGCCTACGCCAAAGCCTGCGATGACCCAGCCTCGACCAATCTCTCGACCAGCTTCCCGAGTACCTTCTGCGACATCGGATACTTCATCATCGTCATCTCGTCTTGTCCGGCACGAGAAGTCAATCGAAGCCCATGTTTCTCGGGTGTCTCGCGCCAGGGAGAAGACGTCGCCGGTCTCGTCTGCACGCCCGACTCCATCTAGTAGCCGCAAAGTCAGTCCGCTCCAGCCACTTCAGATCAAGAAGAGGCCTGCCGTCGACCTTGCACAGCTTGATGAGTCATTGGCTCGGCTTTCAGTTCTTCCTCTCGCTGTTGTACCTAAATTACCTGCTCTTCGGTCTTGTAAGTCACTCAAACAATCCTCAACATTCTCTTCAGTGTGGTAGACTTTGCTGACTCTGACACTGGCAGGCCTGAAGACATCTGCAGCGATCGGGAGGAAAGCTGTCCATTTCGTTGAATATGGAGACTGGAATCTTCACGGCATTCGAACATACCAACCGGACTCACCTCCGAACACATTCTTTTCGCCCTTCGATGCCGAGATTTCCGAGCCCAGTATTCACGCCAGGTCTCATGGAGTTGTCCATCCCGGAAGCTATGCCTTGGTCCGCCAAACCGAGCAGCAGATCCGATGGCCTCCGCCTGACCATGATGGCCCAGTCCGTCCCGGATACGACTCTATGCCACCCTCTTGCTGCCGCGCTTGTGCCAAAGTCGCTGCAAGAGGTACGAGCCAAATCCGGTATCGTCCACAACAAGTCAGTGTTCGGTGTTCTGCCTGCATGGAGTCGACTGCCAGACTTCCATCCTATTCACCAGCACTCGACGACGATGGACGAGATGATGATGAGGACGACTGCCCTAACTCCATCCATCACCACTATCCAGAGACCTGCGCATACTTTCGCAATGGTTTCAAGGCCAATATACTTTGGTTGTACTCTGAATACCCCGAACGAGCGACAGAACTCTACGAAATCCTAAACAGTTAATCTGTTCATGTCATTCACTCTCACGAGCATTCTGCTGCTGTTCATGTCTGTCTCTTACAGAGGTACACCTACACATACACGGTTCGGCCTCACGGTTGGACCACAGCGTTACTTTCTGGTTTTCGACTATTCTTATCTCCTCGGCTCGACCTCTCGGTTGGACCATAGCGTTGCTCTCTGTATCTGCTTTTCGACTATTCTTATCTTCTCGGATCGGCCTTACGGTTGGACCATAGCGTTGCTTCTAATTCTTCTAGAAAATCACAAAATCCACCTTAAAAAAAACACGAAAAATTCAATAATCACAAAAAAATTCAGCATTCTTACCTCCATCGGACACGTTGGCGCTTGGCATTCCTCCTGGTCCGTATGTCTGGCATGGCGTGCGTTGACCCAGAGGTTGTAGGCCCAAGGTCATACTCTACCTCACAATCGTTATCGCATCACTCTCGCTTCATCAGGTTGTCAGTGCTGGGCAGAGGACTTGACACCTATCCATTCTTTCATTTCGCCATCACGGCATCCATTCGCTCAAGTCAGTAGTGGCAGCTGCTGGCTCTTGTGCTGGTTTTCAGTACGTCCCCATGTCGCTGTCTATCATCAATTTCGATCACTATCCAACACTCTCTTCGACTATCAGCTTCGGGATCACCACCTGGCAAGTGCGTGACTCCATTCTTCTTTGCAGGCAATTCCGGTCTTTACCTTGCAGCTGAGGAGCTTTGTGCCAACCCATTCTTTCGGATCAGATTCATTGGCACGTCTCTGACTCCTTGTTCAAACGTATTCGCTTCGGCATCATCGCGATCATTACCCATATTCGCTTCCCTGGATTCCTTGTCTTGTGGCACCAAGCTTGGATCTATCCTGTCGCTTCAACTCTTGTCCCTCGTTGAACACATTCTCTCAGGAAATAGGCATTGGCAACGCTTATTGTCCTACTTGAACCACAGCTCGTTACATCAACCATCCTTACAGATTCGTGCTAAGTCTGGTTTCTTCCGGTAACTTTTACTGGTTTCTGTCGCTTCTGGAAGTCACTCGTTATATCACGGCTTATTCCGATTCCTTTGTCGGCTTCGGCTGGCGTCCAATTCGCTACTTATATCCAACTTCATTCAATCTTTGGGGGTGGGCTCCCTATTCCACGTTCAGTTTCGACTGGCATCCTGTCTCTATCGAATTCCAACTTCAGTCTTTCGTTCGAGGGCCAAAGATGGGCACTTTGGTTACCTCTTCATCATCCGCGCACATCTGTCACATTCATTGAAGATTCTTTGAGAGGAGACTCTTCGCGCATCACAACTCATTACCTCAACATGTCTATCGGGTGACACAAACCTGTACTGCTTCGGCAACACTTCGCTCACTACATCAAAATTCTTTCGGCACAAACTCACTCTCATTTCGGAATCGACGGGAAACGGTTCCATTTCAAATTGTGTCTCGACATTCTAGCAGGTACTATCAACTTTTGCAAGACTTTTCCTTCCGCCATTGGCTTGGGTGGCTCCCTCGACCATTGTCGTGAGGGAAAAGGATCTTGTAGGGGGTGGGGGTAACTGTTTGTTGGATTTGGTGTCTGGATACTGCTGGTTGGAGAGCAAGGATGTGATGCTCGCACAAGGTGCAATTGGGGCCACGCCTTCGTTCTACTAACTTTAGCGCAGTTCCAGATCTAACAACACAGTCTCGCTAGTTAGAATGTCTTCTGTCTGACCGGTAAGTGGCCCCTTTAGTGAACGCTGGCTAACTTTGTGACAGGCAGCCCTTCACGAGAGATGCCTTCACGTGGCGGAGGGCGTAAGTACCTAGTCTCACCGGAGTCTGGCGAAACCAAAAACTCTCACTTTTCTACAGCGATCCCTAACGACTCGAGAAACAAGGTTGTGAGAAGGTGCGCGAGGTGGAGAGGTGGTGGTTGGGGTTGTAATATCCGGAGCTGAGGAGGGAAGGAGGAGCTAGATGTTGGCTTCATGTTTATAGAACTTGCCCTAGATTTGACCAATGGTACGACGCTTCCAATTTATTGCAAGATTCAACTCACCCGGTCTATATCTATACAGAACTTATTCCATTTTGAGATTCAATTGAAGCTCTTTCATCGTCCGATACTATTGTCTCAGCTATTTAAACGGACAATGCTAAGGTCTTCGAGGCCCTTTGTCTCTAAATTTGCCAGCCAGATGTCTGATTTTTGTGCTCCCGAGAATTTTTTCACAAAGAGATTGTTTTGATAATGGAAAGATGTCCCAGCGTTGCTTGGATATTGGACAGGCTTCAATAGGATGGGGGTTTTTCAAAATTGGAGAGGATCAATAAGGACCTGAAAACTTCCCGGCCCTGTTTCCCCCCCATTGAAACAGTTCAAGACATCATGATACAAATAGGTTCACATCTTCAGTCTGTATCACAGCACCGCAGCATCAAGAACTCACGCAAATTCAACACAGTCAAGTACTCAGCAAGACGCCAACAACTTACCACCACCACTTCTAATACAAGCATCAAGATGTGTGAACTCCACAGAGTATACTACAGCTGTGGGCACGTTCTCATGAACACTCAGAAATGTCGCTACCGAGAAGGACACTCACCTCGACATTGTCCCTATCGGAATGAGACTAGCCGTCACTCTCGCAAGGAGTGCAGTGGCTGTCGGGGCCAAGAGCTTGTTTGTTGTGTTGTTCTGTGAGGTTAAGAACAATGTCTTTGTTGTCGACTTTTCGAATAGAAGAACAACGTAACAACAGATGATTATCACACGCCAATCCTGACATGAAAAAAAGCTGTTTCTGTTCGGAATGGTGAGCAGAGCTGCTTTACCGGCGGGTTTGGGTGAGTCAAGGTGAGCAAGGGTGAGTTAAACGTGAGAGCGATAGAGTCCTGAGCACGCGAATGAGTCAGCTGGATTATGCTCAGGGGATCCTCTTCTAGCTCCCTAGAGAATCGGTTACAGTTTCCATGTTGTCTAAATATAAGCCTTACTAATGCCTATTAATCTAGAACATAGCCACCTTTTCTAACCTGGTGCGATGTCGTGATGGTATCCGTTGTCGCTCTCCCTGTTAAACCTACAAGGATCCCTGCTAGAGCCGATTTTGGATCCAGCGTCGGAATAACCCGTCCCTAAATTTAACCTTCTTTTGAGCCCCGGTTCGCACGCTGTCAGCTTGCAAGACTGCACCTTAGAGTGGTTTCGTTTGAAGTATTGTACCTTAATGTACTGCAGGATAACGTACACCGTTTTTTTATACTTCAGGCCCGAGCACTCTCAATTGTAGTACTACAACTGAGATTGCTCGGGCCTGAAGTATAAATATTCCGTATAATAAAATTCGAAGCACGCCGAATTTGAACACTAAAACCCGAACTACTTTGGCTTTTAATACGATAATAAAACGCACTTCTGTAGTAAAAGTAGTCTTTACGTGACGAAAATCCCGGTGTAACGAAAAATATTATTATTACTCTATAAACCACTTAATTAAATCGCAATACAAAGTATAAATCTACAAAATTATATTTTTTAAAATTATTTGTTTTTTTTTTAAACTTTATAAACTTTGATTTTTTTTTTAGAATTTGTAATACTATTAAAATATTATTTTTTGATTTGCGTTTTTTTTTTTGAGATTTTTTTTGAGATTTTTTTAATATTACGCTTTTTTTTAATTACAATTAAATTCTTATAATTTAAATTTTTAATTATATTAATAATTTTCGATTTAATAAATTTTCGAATTATTATTTTATTGTTTTATTCGAATAAAAACTCGTTTTCGTTAAAAATAAAAAATCGTTTAATAAAATAAATTTTAATAATATTTATAAACTTAAAAATGCGTAATTTAAAAAGAGTATTTAAAAGACTATTTTTTTATAAGTTTTCGTTAATTTTTTTTCATAGAGTAATAAAATTATTAATAGTTTTCAATATAATAATAATTTAATATTATTAAATATTAAAATTGTAACGTTTTTTTATTTTTAGTTTTTTTTTTTATTTAATTTCTTTAATTCAAAGTACTTTAATATGTTTAAAACTTTATTAAATAAATAAAAATTTAATTTCGTTTTTTTTATTTTAATCGTATATTTTTTTTAATAAAAATACGTTTACGCGCGCGATTATAAAATAATATAAAATGCGATTTTCTAATTATTTTTATTTCGTTTTAATATAATTTTTTTTTTTTTTTTTCGATAATATATTTTTAATAAACTAAAAAAACTAATATCGTATAATTAGAATTTATATAAAATATAAAAAAAAAGCGAACGAAAATAATATTTTTTTCGTAATAAAATCGTTAAAATTCAACGAACTCGTAAATATTAAAATCGTTATTAATAAAAAGTTTAAAGAGATCGTTTATATGTATTTTAATTTGCGAATTAAATTTTTTTTTAATTTATTTAATATTAATATAAATATCGTTATATTTAAATTCGTTTAAATTGAAATATTAATTAAAAATTAAATAAATAATTCAATTAAAACAATAAATATAAATAAATTAAATAATAAAAAATAAAAAAACTCGATTATTTATAAAAATATATTTAATTACAATAATTAAAATACGCTTTTTTTTATTTTATAATATATTTGTATTTTTATTATAAATATTAAAATTTTAAATTTTTTAAAAACATTTAAAAGTATATTTATTTCGTTTATATTATAAATATTTTTACGTTTAATAAAAAAATTAACGAATTAAAAATCGATAATCGTAAACCAATATACAATTTTATCGTAAATATTATAATTGTATGATTTTTAATCGATCGTTTTAAGAAATAATATTTTTATTTTTAAGTATTTTTAATAGAAAATTTAAAACTAGTTTTTATTTAAAAAATTAATATTATCGTAATTTTTTTCGAACGCGTATCGCGTTATTTAAATCGAGAAACGTCAAAGAATAATAACGTGAATTAAAATACGTACGAATTTAATTGATAAAAAATATTCGTTTTTATTTAATCGAAAAAAATAATTAATAAATGTAATTTTTTTTAAAAATGTAAAATATTATTATATAATCGCTTTTTATTAAATTGAAAGTTTTTTATAATCGCGATATTAAATCGTAAACAAATTTATATCGATAAATAAAAAAAAAAGCGCGTACGTATTTTTTTTTCGAATATTTAAATTTATTAAAAACTATTATCGTAAAATTAAAAATTAAAAATTTAAATATTTTGAATTAATATGATTAATAATAATTAAATTCGAAAAAGAGTATAAAGATTTAATTTTTTGTCACGGGAAGATTTTCGCTACGTAAGAATTATTTTTATTTTATTAATAATTAAACGAATTTTATTTTTTAAATTATATCGTCGATTAAATTACTAATTAACTTTTTTTTGTTTCTTATACTTTTTCGTAGAATTGCTAGTAATATTCTTTATAGCTTTCTAATCAAGGAATTATATTCTGCTAAGAAGCTATACTATGCGCGACTTTGACAACATAGTAAATGAAAAATGTGCGATTGGCTTTCGCGAGACTCACCCCGAGCACGCTGCTTTTACCGAAGCGAAAAGTAATGTTCAGGTGAGCAGGACCAGTCAGCAGCAAACATTAGGCCGCTAGCAGTGTTCCTCTTGACCCTCTATGAAATAAGAGAGAGAGAGAAAAGAACATATTATATATAACATCTTTATAACCTATACTAGTCCTAGGGTTCACCACCCAAACGCCCACACCACTCAATCGCTCAACTTGATTTTTGGAGACCCTAACGCCACAACTTTGGAAAAATAACACGATATTCGCGACAATTAGAGCATTTTTTATATTTTCCGAAGTTTTCAGAATTTTCTGGCGACTTTGAAACATCGATAAAATTTTGGTGGGGTGAGCTGGGCGTTTGGCCGGTGAACCTTCTAAGCCTTGACCTTCCTTAAAACTGAGCATAGGTGTTGGTTCAATAATATCACGTGATGTATGCTATTCCCGATTAGGTTAGCTTCACTTGGGACAGTTATCTGGCTGCTTCGCAGCCAGCTTACTCTCTCTCTCCTTAGACAACAAATCACCCACTTACGCACTTAGCATTCCACGACTTGACGTGACGGTGCTACGCGTTCCGGGTGAGCCGACAATAGGTATTCTCCTCAGAAGTGTCCTCGTACCATGACTTTATTCCAGACAGCCTCACAAGTCGCTCAATATTCAGGAGGAAGCCAGAGAGTTTGCCCCTTCTCTTCTATTACCAAATCATTTGGCACAATTAAACCAGGCTCTACCTTGCTGTCGGGCAAGAAGACCACGGAGCTAACGCCGTTCGAATGGCCCTCGAGCGCCTATAGCGCTGCGCCCCATTTGCTTGCACCTTCAGCTTCCTCTGGATCTAAGCTGTGATACACTTCTCGAATTTTACTCGAACAATACTCTTCTCCGGTGCGAATAGGAGGACAGAACAGTATAGTTGGGGGGGTACCTATCTAATTTACACTAAAATTCATCATTCCCTACTAGACCGTCGTCCAACTTGAAATTCTTGTGAACATTCCTTAAATGACGTAAAAGATTATCTCTCCTTCCGAACTTTTCATAGCAATTAGGAGCTGTACAGCGATAACTCTCCTCACCATACAGTGCTTTGTGCACGCTCTTTTGATGTCGTCTGAGATCTTTAGTCTGACCGGAAGAGAAGTTACAACCTCCCTCGTTACATTTGACTGGCTTTTCATGGACGTCTCGAATGTGCTTTCTATTAAATAATGTAAGTAAATAGACTTGAACAGAGTCAGAACGATTGAGAATGTATGGATGACACGTACCGTAGGTCGCTAAGTAGACGAAACTCCTTCGCTCGCGAACAATTTTGCCACGGGCATTTAATTTGAGAAGCCTCGCAAATTTGTAGCCCTTGGCAACGATCTTGTTCAGAGGAGGTGGGAGTGTTAACCGGCTCAGGAATCAAAGATTTGAGGGCAGATGGTCCAGTCTCCTTATTGAAACCATCGATCGTGGTGGTAGGAGCAAACGTTTGTTCAATGGCAGCGTAGTTCCAAATCTCTTCCCAGTTGCTAGGACCATCTGAAGTCATCAAAAGGTCTTCTGAGGCGTGTTCCTCTGTTGGAAATAACGTATCAGTCTCAGTCCAGTTTGAGTCGAGCAAATTTAGCTGTGCAGATATACATTGCGGCGTTTCGTTCTGATGGGCGAGACCACCCTCAACTTGGACGCTGGAGTTTCCCTCGAGATCTTCCGAGAGCTTTGTGTTTTGCGGAGCGGAGTTCCATTCGGAGGGATCTTCCTCGGATGAGCTGTCTTCATACCAAAATATAGACCCTGTGTCTGAATCTTCGTGGTAGTATGCCTCCCCAAGCTCATCATACTTCCAATACTCCCTCCCAGCCTCGGGTATTGGACTTGAATCCAAGAACTCAGATTTGCTTTCCTTTATCTGGACTTGTTGATACGATCGCCGCTGCCGCTTTCGTCTGGGTCCATCTTCAACATCCGCAGACAGATATAATCCCGCCACAGTCAAAGCCGAAATTCCAAACTTGAGCCAATTACTACCCCAACCACTGCTTTCTTCTTCATCCGGCTCGAATGGGCACGGTCGCAACCATGATCCTGTGTTATTCTGGGGTTCAGGACTACATCTTTGCCAGGAAGAGTTTGCGGCGGCACTTCTACTCTGCTCTCCACCCCATTCCTCCAGCTCTACCTTGTCACCGAGGAACAATTCCAGATCCTGCTCTATTTGTAGCTTGGTAGTGTCAGTCGAAGCCGATGATTCCGCAGCTCTGCTTCCATTTGCCCACCACCCATCTTCCAAATTAGTGGAAACATTCTGATCAAGCATAGCGGGATTGATGTATTGAGGCAAAACTGGCTCAGAAATTCTGAACAGCGATTGCCGTAGCTCTGGGTCATGACCAGAAAGGGCATCGGCATGTATCGTTGGTGGTGGTAGCTGTACTGAGCTCTCCGAGTTTTCAGGATCCTCATAAAGAATGTCATCCTGGACATCAAGCCCATATGGATACAACCGAGGAGGTGAAATATTAATGTGAGGAGTTTGGCTGGTGGTATAAGCTGATGGAGTAGTTGTAACTGCGACGCGTGTTGCGCGTTGAGCACTGTTGTATTCCAATGATCTGTAAATGTGAGAATGTCGAACATGGAACAAAAACCTCAAGGATAGGTGACTCACGAAAATTTAGTCGCATTGACGAGATAAGGTACCAACTCTGTTTGAACTACACAGCTTGAATTGATCATCGCAAAACACGGGCAAACGCAAGCAAGCACTGCAAGACCACACATTGAAAATACAACATTGAAAAGAGCCATTGTAGAGAGTCGCATTCACGTCACTGATAAATTTGAGATGTTGTAAAATGGCCGTGTATGTTATAAAGAGCAATGAGGTGAAAAAGTTGCAAGGCTGGGAAAAGACCTTGAGAGTGAGAGAGGCCCCCCCCGGATATCCCTGACACTGCCCGAATCCAACTTAAACGAGTGGCTTTATGCCTGAGGCTCAAAATAAAGCTGAGCCTCAGAACTCTTCAGCCACAGTATGGCTGTAGAGTTTCAAGACACTAGCGATTCACTCGCAGCGGTTACGTCAATTACCTTGAACCGAGACCCCCGTCGGGCCGACGATTCCCGCTGCCAAGATAAGGGAGAGAGCAAATAAGGTGATGGTATTCGGGGGCGTGTGCTCTTGATTAGCTACGAGTGCTTACCCTGCCTGGCTGTAAATGCTTTGAGCCACTTTCCCGCGGCGCGCCAGGCCGCTCCCTCCCCACCCTCAGAAGAGAGCTAGAGCAGCGCTGCTCACCCCCGCTCACCCCGGCGCCCGACTGGCGGGCGCCAGGGTGAGCGGGGTGGGGAGGGCGCACAAATCTGAACTCTTGGCTAACAGCGAAAAGCAGCTGGCCCGACTTTTCCACACGTGATCCTCCGAAACAGCTCTTATTCGTCAGAAAAAACAACAGTAACGTGACCGTCTGAGGCCCGCGCGACCCCTATTGAAAAAAAAATCGACCCTCTCGAACTTCGATTAAAATCATTCCGGAGTATGTAGAATGAGCTGATTTTATAGTAGACGTGTGTTTTAAGACCTCAGATGCTCGCGTTAGCGGGAAGAATATGCCGTAGCTGTCGTCGTTATCGAGCATTGGCAGTTTTTTCTTCCGTAATCGGGATGAGCAGCACCTGGTGGCGCCTTCCATGGCTGGGCAAGTGTCAGCCCACGGCCACGGCCTCGAATGAATGAGTGATTGAAGCCACGACGCCCTTGACGCTTGCATTCAGCCCCGCGGGTTCTTTCTTGCTCAACAAACTCTCCTCATGTGTCTCTGTCGTGAACCTGTTTCATCAGGTGTGCGGCGAGGTGCAGCCTTGTCTTCGTGTCACCCAAGTGGGGGGTCATGCGCCTCCACAAAAGGCACCTCAACATGAGTCCTAGAAGACTTCAATGAATGAGAAAGTTTTGCTCCTCTCCTACATCGGAACGCCTCACTTTCTCACCAAAAGGAAAGCAATCTGTAGCCAATGGCTTCTCACTCGATTGCGCACGCGTTTCGTCCGACAACTACATATATAAGAAGGTGCCACCGTCCACTGTGAAGCACTGCAGCTATTCTACCCTGCTTACGAGCCTATGGACGCGGGTCTGTGTATTACAGGGCATCTCGCACCCAAACAAAATTATCAAGTTCTTAAAAGCAATAATGCAAATTAAGTAAAGGGCGATTCATCTAATTTGATTACGATATACCATAACTTGGGAATAATAAATGTCTTGGTGGCTGTAAACTTTTGAAGTGATAGTCAAGACTCTTGGATTTTGAGCCCTGAAGCGGGTTTGGCGAGGCTCGGAAGATGCTCTGTAATGCACAGACCCGTGTCCTTAGGCTCGTTACGTTTCTACGATGGCATCATTGTATGCTTTCTTGACTTCGTATCATTGCACTAGACCAGCGCCATCTGTGAGCCCCCACTAGCAACAGTCAGGCTTTCGATGGACCGGCATGATGTTAAGCCTGCAGCACCACAATACCTTTATTTCGTGTGATATATGCTGAAGATGCCCCATACACAAACCCCCAGATCCAAATTCAATCGCCTCTTGTTTTTGGCTCCCTGATCTGGTTGAAAAGGCCAAGTGGTGCGATAGCTGCTCCCTTTTACTGGAGGGCATCGGAAGTTTCATTGAAATAAGGGATGACTATATTGATAATGTCGACCTAGGTTCCAATAAACGAATTGAAGCAATTGCGGTATCAGTGTCGGACGTAACGATTCTATTACATGCTCGTGAAGGTTCGTCATCTACTTATGTTCCATAATGATTCCTAGTGGAATTATCAAAAGTTATACGAAAATAAATACTCAAGGAATCCGGAATCCTTGGAATCTTTCCTCTTCTAGAATTCCTTCCTTACTACATCGTTGAAGGCTACCTTGGAGCTAGTTTTAGAGTAGATAAAAGACTATACCGAGCATGAGAGATACAAGATAACAGCTTGTCAGCAATTACCTAGAAGAATTATAGACGTTAGCCGCGATCCTTCCGAGAAGATTGTTCTCCGAGAGCCAGTCAACTAAGAAAGCCGGTACTTGTGTCTTAGTTACAACTAGGGAGGTGCTGATTTCATCAAGACGACAACAGAAACCCTCGACGCTTATAAGAAGGAGATCCCGTGGGTGATGCTACCGAGAACTTTTCAAGATGCCATTTAGGTCGGTGGTGGTTTGGGAGTCAAATACATCTAGATCGATGCCTTATATATTATTCAAGATGACCACCAGGACTAGGAGAGAGAGGCCGCCGAAATGGCCACTATCTACTATAACTCATTCCTAACAATTACTACTGCCGCTAAGGAATCCCCAATAGCTAGATTATTCTCTACCAATTCGTTACTCACGCTTAATTCCGCCATCGTCTAGCTTATTCATCATTTTCCAAACTCGCCCATTCATAATAATCCCAAACAATTTCCTCTATTAACCCGAGCGTGGACTTACCAAGAGCGGATGCTAGCCCCACGAGTCCTGCATTTCGGACGAGAAGAAGTCCGCTAGGAGTGCAATGAAAGACTTCGTTGCGAATATGGTTCCAGAGAAAATTACTTCCTAAATAAGGTCTCTAAGTCTGACTTCTTTCATACTATAAGTAGGTCGATCAGCAACGATATTCGAAGCCCATAATATATGTGGCGTCAGATTGTACTGGCATACTCCCTATTGCCTCTGACAGTTTCATCCGATAAAGTACCTACACTTTCTGGTTTGGCTAAGAAAATGCGCTATTCTACAAATCAGTCTTACCTTGCTGGCCTCTAGAAGGAGACCCTTTCCCTCCATCTGTTGTGGTATAACGGTACTTATAATACCTTTACGCTGACACGTGAAGCGGAGGCAACTTGAATGCGCAGCCGCTGCCATATCACCGCCAAACACCATAGCATTCCTTTCGGTACACACGTCCATTTAAAAGTATAGAGGCAGTGCAACTCCAAATCTGGACTCGCCCTTTTCATGAAACATTCATGTCCAATTGACTGGCAAATCTCAGAATTCGTAGACAATGGGTCACGTGATGGCGAGGACCCTAAATTAACTGTTGCAAATTAGGAGCCTAAGGCCCCTGGAACTTACTTGTATAGGGGGCTAGTGTACTATAGGTGCCCTGTAGAGCTGAAACTTATAGGGATCAAGGCCCTGTACAGCTGGAACATCAGAGTTACCGATACAGCTGAAGGCTCAGCTGTATAGGGGTTTAGTGCACGTGGTTCAGGGGGTTCAGGGCCTATAAATACAGGCTACTTACCACTGTAGAACAGTAGTCAATTCAGTCTTTCTTACCCTGATTATATGTTGGACGTGATCCCACAGCCTATATTCCAACATTAACTCCAACAGCTCTAGCGCAAGAGCCGAAGTGAACACTCAAAAGGCGAAGAAGAGGGTGAGAGGAGCCAAAACTTGCCTCCAGATGTTTCCGAGCATAGTGGCCCGTTTTGGTAGAAGCAAAGGAAGCATACGGCGTCTGAGAAGCGACTTTGACCACCTCTAATGCCGGAGCCGGGATTCTGTGTGGTTTGTATCCTAAGCATTAGTCTAAGAGGATAGACTACGAGCCTTGCAGATTTTTCGATTAGATCTTTGCACCATTCTCTCCAACCTGTCTCTTAGGTGAGATCATCTGAGTAACCAATGAGAAGAGTTGGGGTTGCACTACCTCCAATAATTTTGTGCTGTGATTCGGGATTACAACAATGAAAAGCAGAGTGTTAAAAGCAGATTGGATGGTCAAGATGAACAGCAGGGAAAGCGCGCGAGAGAATTACAGCAGAGACTAGAATAAGGATTTCCATCTCCACCTCTATAACATTGACACATAACACCAGGATAGTTAGCCGGGGAGCCCATCCTGATACCAGGGGCCCATCACGGCCCCCCTGAACCCCGTTCTGGCTCCCCCGAATCCTTCTCGCCAGGAGTTGACGCTCTCGACAGCCGCGCGACCGGAGATTAGCACACTCAGGCAAGACGGGTTAGTAGAGGTGAGGCGATGGAGTGCGCACTAGAAGGCTGGTGAGGACGGGTGAGGATGGTTAGGTTGAGGTGAAGCGAGGGTGAGTAGAGCGGCGATATGTCACGTGCGCGGTGGCTTGGCGCACCCGCAATGTGAGGTGAGGATTGGCGCGATACAACAAAAAGTATACCTTTGTTCGCAAAACCATACAAGGTTCACGTATCGACGAAAGTGAAAGTAAATCTATCAGTATGTGTCGCTTTCACTACGTAAGATTACATTGGAGCTGCGGCCACGAGACACATCGGATTCTTCCCTGTTCACATCAAACAGGGTCCTCAACTCTCAACTGCCCGCATCCGCATCTGGAGCAGGACTCTAGGACATCCAAGTACAAGTGTTCTCGATGTCATGCCAAAAGCATGCCATGCCGATGCATGATACAGTAAGAAGTGTTCTCACTAGCTGTCGCTTGATAGAACAGAGCAAGAAAATAGAAACAATTACACCGAAACAAAACTGAATATTGTCGCATTTAAAATTGTGAACCAATTACAGAACAGACAAGCAGAACAATTGAATTGTCTGTCCTTGCAAGAGAACAGAATTCCCTAAAAACTATGACCTCCCGCACCTTACTCCGTCCTCCCTTTCCAAACTCAACCCCAACAACCTCCCCAAAACTCACCCCAAGCAACCGCACTCACACCAACAACCTCAACCAGACAAGACAAGCAACATCATCCCCAAGATGTGTCACTTCCGAATCATCACCCACCGCTGCGGCCACACCCGCAAAAAAGTCCGTCGTTGCCGCCATCGAGGAGGACAGTCATCTCGCTTCTGTCCTCGTCGTGCCAATGTCGAGGTGACGTCGAACTTACGATGTTCGAGATGCCGTGCTCAGAGACGGTGTGTGGTGCAGTAGGGCGTGACAACTAAAATGATATGGATGATGGGCAAGGAGATAAGAAGTGAATGGGTGAACGATGGATTAGAGGCAGGGGACGGACGGATCGAGGGTAAGAATGGCCCGAGATAGATATCAGTGATTGCTGGGAGAAACAGCTAGAGATTCCGGGTATTCATGCGCCTGGCATTGCCCGAGGTGGAAAAAGGATAGATAGAAGATAAGCAGTGAATGAAAGGTCATTGCAGAATAATCGTGCCAATTGAGAGTTTTGAAATGTGATATGTATGACTGAATGCTTGACAAATATTGGCTCCCTCGGGCAGAAATATAATGTGTGAATTCTTCTTTTAAACCCCTTTCCCCTCTCCCCTCTCCTCTCTCCCATCCTTCCAGCTCGGAGTAAAGGAATTGGTCTGAAGCACTGATGTGATGGCATCATAGTGCCCTAGCTGAACATGGTCTAGCGGCTTCTCGAGACTTGAAGCTTGGCCGGCAATCCATCACCATAATCTCCCGTTCTTGATGTTATCATTACCAAAAAAAAATAAAAAATAAAAAAAATAAAAATAAAAATTCACCATTGCGGCCGTTATACTCACAGCTCTCGCTCTTCGCTCTGAGAACCTCACGCCTAACTTTTAACACCTGACGCTCCACCTTCCGAGTAAGTCACCAAGTATACAAGTCAGCCAGTTATGCGCAAACAACCAGAACAATGCAGATGATCCAACTGTTCCGATAACCATCGTGTTCCTGTTTAGACTGGGAAAAGTGCGGGCTCACGACAGACCCGATGTTTGAAACAGCGCTTTGCAGCCCCATTGCGAATGCAGCTCCTGTAGCGCCTGAAAGGTATCCTGCTCGCCAGGACCAGTATGGAGGATAGAAGGAGGTAGAGAATAAATTGGTGAAGATGCAAGCGATGTATTTGGCTTTCGAGCTAGGAGCATCGGCCGTTGGCTAGTACCACACAATATATTGCCGATGACTTGCAACCGTGGGTAGATGCCGCGGCCACTGATGGGTTTACGGTCATTCAGCCTTCGGTGATAGATGGACTTCGCGGCTTTGCTGAGCATGTCATCCCTGAGCTCGTGCGCCGAGGATTGTTTCGGTTGGAATATCAAGGCAAAACCCTCAGAGAATTTGGGTGTTCCAAGACCAGAAAACTATTATACACTGTTGAGAAAAGGAGCTGATAGCAAGGTTGAGAAGCACTTGCTGTCATTCACGTGATTGGACGCGGGGCACTTGGCAGATAGTAGGACATATCTTATTGTAGGGAATAGAGAGTACTATGTCGACTTGAGGGTAAGGTATGTGACTACAATTTGTGAGAGATCGATGACCAAGAAGATGAAGTTGATTATGCTGAGCATACGTGATCTTAACAACCTGATGCTGTCAGCTTGGTAATCGGGAGTGGCTTGCAGTCATCCCCGCGATGGAACGCCCTCTTCCATACCCGATGATGCACTTGGACATGCGGCACTAAATCTTCACCCACGAACCAGTCAGAATGCATCCCGAGTAACGCACCTGTAAATTCAGAAGCGAGAGCAACTTCCCATTCTGGATACATTCTGGTCCGCAATTAGGCGAAGCACAAGAGGTGGCAGACTAGGTATACTTGAGAATGTCCGGAAACGAGAAACAAATTGCTAGTCTATAAACGATGTTAGCATAGATGGGCTATTTAAAAGGACGCTCTTCCTCAACTTGATTTGAAATGCTGATAGTGCAACTACTATTCTTATGCAACTATTCGCGTAACAAGAATCGAAGATGTACTTCAATTCAGTCGTAACTGTTCTCGTTCTTGCCGTACGCACTCTAGGATGTGGCCTCCTTCATGAACGAGATGCAGGTGATACGGCTCCTCAATTTGCCCCTCTTCCACCTACAGCTGTGGGACTTCCACTTGGACCTGGAGGGTATGCTGTTCAATCGTTTGGAAAAGGAGCTTATATGGTGACAGAAGGATCGTATCAAGGCTCGTGATGTCCAAATAAGCTCGAGCAGCAAAGCTAATCTCGTTATAGCTTTCTTCCTAATCTCTAACGAAGGAGTCATTGTTGTAGATTGCCCACCAACGATTGGGCATCTCATGCTCTATGCCATTCGAAACATAACATCGATCAAGATCACCCACTTGATCTACAGTCACTATCATGCAGACCATATCGGCGGCGCCACCGTATTCGGCGACAAGGTGAAGACAATAGCCCACGTCGAGACAGCACGGCACTTGCTCATGACGCCTGATCCCAATCGGCCACTTCCAAAGGAGACTTTCACTGACACATACACTCTAAGTGTAGGCAACCAGACTCTGGAGCTCGCGTACAAGGGAGAGGCCCACTTGAGCGGAAACATCTTCATCTATGCTCCCATTCAGAAAGTCCTCATCCTCATTGATGTCGTATTTCCAGGCTGGATCCCATTTGCCTTACTGGGACAAGCGAAAAATGTGCCAGCATTCTACCATGCCCATGCCCAGATATTGGAGTATGACTTCGACCATTACATCGGAGGGCATCTCGGCCGAGCAGGAAACAGGACCGACGTGCTCATCCAGCAAGAATATATCCACGACCTGAAGCAGAACTGCGAGCTGGCAGTCAACGGCAGCGCGACTAACGACTCCGTTATAGGAGCCGCAGCTCTGCTTGGACCAGTATCTGCGAAGAATCCGCATAATATGTGGGCCAATTTCAAGGTGTATCTCGATACGTTGGCACAGTTCTGCGCGAACAAGACCAATGAGAAATGGCTTGGCAGATTGGGAGCGGCGGATGTTTTCGAGTTCGAGAATGCAGGTCTGCTTGTTGAGAGCCTGCGGATCGATTATGGTATCTTAGGCCCATTCGGAACGGTGTAGAAGATGTGACAAAGGGCGAGTAATAGGCTTCGCGGGGATAATCTTGGAGGGGAATAGTTTTCGTGTGGAATAGGTATTCGTGGGGGATTCTCCTCGTATGAAGGATTGCATATTGCAATAATGCAGGATATTACCCGCGATGGAGAGAGAGAGACTGATTTGCAAATCAAAGAAATGGAGATGATGTTCATAACACTTTGAGTTCTGGAGGAGATCATGAGGTTTCATTCTGGCTCTGTCCAACGCTCAAACTTTGGTTTATGCCTGATTAGGTTAGATGAAGATCATGTGAAAACGCGTTTCGTGTGACAACGCGTCTTGTGCAAAGTCAACAAACAATCTTTTGTTTTCAATTCTCCTCTTCCATCCAATCATTGCACTATCGACAATGTCGGTGTACCTCATCTAGCGGATAAAATTCGAGGGTAGAAATCCTTCTAGCGGGCAAGAAAAATCGTTGAGGTCTGTTCCTCTCTGGAAATCGCGAATGCTGCCGCGAAGGTATTGACTCGAGAGATCTGGGAGACATATGAAGACCACGAGGGCGTTGAGCGTGGTACAGTCGTTAACGTGACTCCCTCCGGCTGCTACAAAGCCATTATTCGACTTCATGAGACGGACATCCGCGGAACCACGATTCGAGTATCAAAATGCAAGTTTCGAACGACGCCTCCTGTCGAGAACGATGAAGTAGAAGAACAGGCTGCCGAGGAGGGAAACGGTGCCGCAGATGCTGGAAATGTTCCCAGCCCTCCTGCTGCCGCTGATGTCGCTATTGAAGAAAGTGTTGAATCAATGCAGTTGGTTGGCGCCACGAACTATCTTGCAGGATCCCAATTTGTGCTCCATGGCCTCCAGAAGCCTCTCAACGTCTGGCAGATGGGAGACCTTATACACAAACATGGCGGAAGTTGCATTTCCCTCACGCAAGTGAGGATCCCTGCTATAACTTATGCAATTGTTGCTGTCGACGCCAGCCAGCCGCTGCTCGATGAGCTGGCCATGGCACAGCCTCCCCTTCAGTCTTTGACACAGCCTCGAATTCTTTCTCAGATCAAAGAAGCCTGGGAGAACCAACAGCAGGCGCTTCAACAGCAGGCACTTCAACAGCAAGCACTTCAACAGCAGGCGCTTCAGCAAGTCCTTCCACAGCAGGTCAATCAACAGCAGGTCAATCAACAGCAGGTCAATCAACAGCAGGTCCAGATGTATGCAGTCCAGCAGCCACAAAATCTGCCAGCGCAAGTGCAAGTCGTTGAGCCGCCTCCAAGACCTCAGTCGCCAGTTCCCCCAGTCCCATACTGGATCCTCGAAGAAGTCGCAAAACTCCGCATACAATTTCCCGAGGACCGCTTCGACTGTATGATGGAACGCAGTTTTTACCCCAACCAATATCCTCGATACGGTCTCGGTTTGTACAATCGCCCGCCCTCTCCAACAGATGGGTTTGTAGCGAAGATGTTCTGTCTTGATTGCCCTGATCAGAGAGCCTACCAAGTTGGTATTGGGAAGCTGGCGAACTTTCGAATGCATCATCTGGAAAAGCCGCTTCATAGAGAGAGGGTTGAGGCGAGGAAGTTGGATGAGGCGCCGATGGATCAGGCTGCTAGGTTACAACAGGTTATTGCTAGTCGACAATGGTGAAGCTGAGCAGGAGGGAAGATACCATCTGATACCTCTATGGGTATGATGAGTAGATCGAAGCAAGCAGGCGTGTTTTGGGTATCCCATTTCCGATCCCTGTTTTAGCCCTATTTATCTCGGATATAAAATTGTGCATATCTTTTTATAATTGAATTTCACAAAGTCAAAGGTATCTTTCTTGATCCTCCTTTCATGTTCGAAACAGCCCACCCATCAACCAAACATTCACCAAAGAGGAGCCAGCAGATGCGCACTAGTAGTTCCGGCGGAGTTCCGCTGATGCAGATGTGCAACGAAACGTTCTTCATGTCCTCTCAGGACTGGGACATTGACTGAAGCTGATCGGAATTTACTTCCTTTCTATAAGAAGCTAGACCAAACGGACATAACTCTGGGGAACAGACTTTCCGGAGTGAGGTCCCGACGTAGATATGCAACGAAAGCCACCCTGTCCCCTACGAGCTGGGACATTGGCAAAGCTTTGTCAGAGGCGATTCACTATTGAAAGCATCACCCCTTTCCATGAATAGGAAAGTCCAATGGAAGCACATCTGCGGCACTAGTTTGTCTGCCCGGACTGAGATTAATCTAGCGCCGACGTAGATATGCGACGAAAATTCAGCATGTTCCAGCTCTAGGAGGACTTTCCAGTTTTACTTTTGGGCATTCACTGAAAGCCAGGCCGGATAGAGGCAAGCCCGACGCATGAGTGAGTCTACCGGCAGTTGCATTATCGTATCGCCGACGTAGATGTGCAACGAAACTTGATAAAGTCCCGCGTTGAGGCAGGCCTTCGAAGTGAGAGACAGCATGACGCACGTGATACTGGACCTAAGATCTGAAAAAGAGAACAATAAGATTATAGTGGGACGTCCCTCGTACCTCGCGCCGTGCCCTGCCTTTGACGACTTGAACTTTGAAATGATATAAAACTTTTAATTTATAAAGTTTTTATTCGCATCGGCTCCGCCGGCGCGAGTGGGGGCGTTCTCTCCCAACCGTCCCCGAGCTCTACGGGGAGCTTTATCCCTTCGTCCGCTGAAACATGTCCACACGCTAGCAGGGGATCTTGCACAGCCAACATAGTATAAAATTATATACTTTTACATATAAATTTATTAGTAATTTACATTATTTAAATAGTATCGCGTTTAAACGTTCTTTTTTCAATTACGCGTTTAATAATAAACGATATTTTTAATTTATTTAATTAATTTAAAAAATAAAAAAATTAATTTTTTAAAAATATATTTTTTAAATTTGAACTAATTATAAGCGTCTCGTACGAGCCTTTTCGCTTTAAACTTAAACAAATAATAAAAATATATATATATATATATATATTTTTTTTTATTAAATTTATATTTATTTGATTATTTTAATTTATTTTTTATTTTCGATTTTTTTCGTACGATTATTACAAATACAAATCGATATACAAATATATAAAAACTATAAATATAATAAAAAAAAACACGAAATTAAATAAATTTATTTATAGAAAAATTATACGTATTTTAACGATAAAATTTTTTTTACAATTTGAATTATTTCGATTATTCGATTATTTTTATTAATTTGTTAATTATATTAATTATATTAACGTACGAATTAAAATTTTAAAAACTAATTACAATTTTTTTTTTAATAAAATTATAAAATTAATTAATCGCATTCGAATATTGTTTTCTTTTTATAAGTTCGAGAAATAATTATTATAATACGAATAATTAAAAAATAATTTTGAAATTTTAAAACGATTTAATTATTCGTTATTATTAAATTTTATAATCGAACTTTTTTCGAATCAATATAATTATTTCTCGAGTCGATATAATTATTTTTCGATATTAAATTTTTTAATCGAATTTTTAATTTTTATTAATAAACTTTTTTTCTTTTATTGATTTTTATTAATAAGTTTAATATTATTCGAATATATTTTTATTTATTTAATTATAATATTTAAAATTTATATTTTATAATAATCGATTTTTTTTTAAAATAAAAATTTTATTTTATTTTTTATAACGTACGTTATAACGTGAAAACGTAATAAATAAATAAATAAATAAATTTTAAAATTTAAAATTTAAAGTTTTTATATATAAAATTTTTATATTTTTCGATTAAAAATTAATATTTTAAATATTTATATTATATTATATATAATACTTTACAAAAGTGTATTATATTTAATTTTTAATAGAATTTTAAGATTTTATTAATTTTAAATAGTTTTTAATAAATACAAAAAATTGTATTAAATAGATTTTTAATACGATTTTTAATTTATAAAATATTACAATTCGAAATTACGAAATTTATATTTAATTTAAATTCGATTTGAGATATCTCGAGTAATTTTTATAGTTACTAAGTACGCTAATTACGTAAAGTATTTTCGCGTATTTCGAGTTATAAAAAATTTTTTATTATTGTTTTTAATACGATTATATATATAAAAGTTTACGAGAAATCTCAAATTAAAATATATTAAAATTCGAATTTTAATAAAAGTTTTTTATATTCGATTTTAATATATATATTACGTTATTATTTCGAGTAAATTAAAAAGTATTATTATATTTCGTATTTTAAAAATAATAAAAAAATAAAATATAATAATATAAATTTAAATTTTTAAATTTTTAATTTAAATTTTTTTTTAATAATATTATTTTTCGTTATTTAAAATAAATATTAATAAGTTTATAATACGATATTTTAAAAAATAAATTTTTTATTTTTTTTATTTTATTATTTTATTAATTATTTTAAATTTTTATATATATATAAAATATCGAATAAATTAATTAAATAAAAATATAAAATTTTTAAAATTGTAAATTATAAATATATATTTAATTAAATTTAAAAATTTTAAAAAAAAAAATTATAAAAAATATTTTTTTTTTTACGTTAATATTTTACGATATTTTTAAATAATTATTTTACGAGTATATTTTTATTTATAAAATTACGAATTTCTAATTTTAATATTATTAAAATAATAAAATTATATACGAAATTTTTTAATTAAATTTAAATAAAATAATAATATTATATTTATTTTAAATAATATTTATACGATAAATAAAATAAAAAACTTTCAAAAAAAAATTAAAAAACGTTTAATAAAAATATTAATAAATAAATAAATCGTACGAAAATTTTTTAAAAACAAATATATAAAAAATTTATAAATTTTTTATTTTATTAATAATTATAATTATTATATAAAAAATATTAATTTTATAAATTAATTTAAAAAAACGTATAAAATTTATAAATTTATATTTAAAATTTAATAATTTTTATTTTATTAATTAATCGATATAATTTGTATAAATATTTATAAATTATATTAATTATATATAAATAAATGTTTTTTTATGTATTTATAATTTAAAAAAAAATTTTATTATAAATTTTTTAAATATTTTATAAAAATAACGTTTTAAAATTTATAAATAAAATTAAAAAATAAAAAAAATTTTAATTTTAATTTCTAGTATTTATATTATTAAAAAAAGCGTTTTAAAAATATTTATATATAATATTTATATAAAATAAAATATTAAAAAACTTTAAAAAAACAATAAAAAATAAAATAAAAAAATTAATTAAAAATTATATATTTTATAATATATATTTATATAAAATAAAAAATTATTAAACGCGATATTATTTAAATAATATAAATTACTAATAAATTTATATATAAAAGTATATATTAGAACAATAGTCACGTGCAATACTAGGCTGCATTGGAACTAGTCTTAACTGCGCTAGAATTGAGATTATATTTTTCAACTTTTGTGTACTTTCTATTAAAATAAATAACGATTACAATAATTGCAAAATATAAAATTTAAATTTTTATTTTTTGCGTTTAATTTATTAATAAGTATTTTTGTATAATCGATATTGATTAATAATTAATTTTACAATTGATTATAAAGCAATTAAATATCGCGCAAAAAAAGCGTTTATAGAAAAATCGAAATCGCATTTTTATTTCGATATAATAATATATTAAAAAAAAAAAAAATTATTTTCTCGTTTAAAAAATCGAAATATTATAAAAACTTTCAAAAATTTAAAAAATCGCAAATTGAGAATTTCTTTATTTGTTTATTTTTTAAGTTTGCGTTTATTACGTCGAACAAAAACGAAATTTACGACGACTCGAAAAAATATAAAACGAGAATTTCTTTTTTTTATAGACTATTTAAATTTGCGATAAAAACAAAATTAATATTTACGAAAAATTCGAAAAAATAAAACGAGAATTTTTTTTTTACTACAAATAATCGATTCTACGATTAAAACGCTATAACGATCTCTTTATTGAATTCTCGTTTATTCAATAAAACAATTATTTTTCACTAATAAAAACAAATATTTTTCGAATATTTTACGACGTTTTATATTTTATAAATAATTATTTGAATATTCTTTGAAAATTCGTATTCTATTTACAATTCTATTTCGATAAATTTCTTTTTTACAATTACAAATCAATCGATTTACAATACGTGCAAATCGTATTATTTTATAATTACATTTTATAAAACGTTATTTCGAATTCGCAAAATCTCAATACTATTTATAGAATTTTACGTTACTCGAAATAATTATTCGAAAAATTTTGCGTTTTTAAATAATTACTTATAAAGTTTTACATTACTCGAAATAATTATTCGAAGAATTTTACGTTTTTAAATAATTACTCGTAAAATTTTTTACGTTATTTAAAAATCTCGACAATTTCAAATATCGATTTTATTAATTTTATACAAACAAACAATAATTAAATTTCGAATTACAATTTTATAATCGATTTTACAATTATACACAAAAATATTCGTTTATTGAATTATTATATATTTTGTTTTTTTCGATTCGATAAAAAAAATATTATTTGATTTTAACGAATAATAATAATACTATAAAATAAATTTTTAAATCGTTATTTAAATCGTTAAAAAACTTTATTAAATTATTAAAAGATTTTTTTAAATTATTAAAATGTTTTTTTAAATCGTTAAAAAATTTTATAAATTTTTTTAAATCGATAATAAATACAAATATTAATACAAATACAAATATTAATACAAAATCGATAATATCAAAAGTATTTACTATTTTATTTACAATAAAATATATCGATTTATTTTAATTACTTTAAATAATAAAAAAAAAAATACTAAAAAAATAAAATAATCAATAATAAAATAAAAAAATATTAATATTTTAATATTATTATTGTTTGATTTATAAAATTAAAAAAAAGAAAAATCTTTCAATTTTAGTTTTTATAATTTTCGATCGACAATTACAATTATTAATAAACTTCGAAAATAACGTTAATTTATTAATATTGTTTTCAAAGTTTAATTACGTGTTTTTTTTGATTATTTTTTGAATTATTAGAATATTAACGAGTTTTATATAATAACGATTTACAATAAAAATAAAAAATAAAAATATTGATTTAATTAAATTAATTAAATTGATTATTTTAATAGAAAAAAAGAATTACTAATATTAAAACAATAATTATATACAATATTAAATTACATTGAAATTGATTTTAATTATATTAAAATTAAAATTATATTTTTCAATTTTTGTGTATTTTTTATTAGAATAAATAACGATTATAATAATTACAAAATATAAAACTTAAATTTTTATTTTTTGCGTATAATTTATTAATAAGTATTTTTATGTAATTTGTATACTTTTTATTAAAATAAACAACGATTATAATAATTATAAAATATAAAATTTAAATTTTTATATTTTGTATTTAATTTATTAATAAATATTTTTGTGTAATTGATATTGATTAATAATCAATTTTATAATTGATTATAAAACAATTAAATTGTCGATTCAATCATGTGATCGTTTAAGCGATCGATTAAATGATTTTAATTATAATTTTTATTGTCTTTGATAACAATTATTTTAGCGTCTATTTTTTAATTTTACGTTTACTCTATTTAATTATATAAATAAAAAAATGCTTTTTTTGAGAAAAAATAAACAAAATTGAATTATTGATATTAGACTAAGATTTTAATATTTTGTGATTTGTTTTCAAACGTTTTAATATTGATCAATGATTAAATTCGTTCGATTACAAAGTAATAAAATTACTTACGAAGAAATAGTAATTAAATAAAATCGATCGAACAAAAAAATCCAGATTGTACGCAATTTATTGATTCAATTGAACGTGAAAAAAAATAGTTTTTATTTGTATTAAAAAAAATTATTAGATCTTTAAAAAATATTGCGATTTTATGTTTATTTTGTTTTTCTCAATTTGAAATTGATTGATTTTTTATTTCACGCTTTATCGCGTATTAATAATGAATATTTTATTGTAATTTATTAAATAATACTAAAAACAATTTTTACGAATTCGATACAAAAATTCATCGAATTAATATATTTATTGAATACAATACAATTCGATAAAATGTTTTTCGAGAATACGATTATATTTTTTTAAAGTACGATTTTAATTAAAAAAAAGTTTTTTTATTATTTTTTCTATTTTTCGATTTAATATAATATATATTGAAATAAATACAAAATTTCAAAGCGAAAAATAATTGAAACTATAGATTATAAATAGAATATAAAGAAATATTTTTAAAAAAAATAAAAAAAATATTTGAAAAATAAATAAATGAAAATACGAAAAGAAAACTATATAAAGTTTTGCGAATAAACGAAATATAAATATCGAAAAAACAATTTATTAAAGTTTTAAAAATATTAATAAATATTACAAATAAAAAAAAACAATTAAAGTAATCGTATAAAAAAATTATAGAAATAAATTTGATAAAAAATTTCAATTTATAAAAAAATACAATTAATCTAAAAACAAAATAAACTCGAAAATTAGCGTTTTTTACTATTTTTATTGAAAAAATTAAAAAAATAATATTAATACTTTCGAATTTTTTTTTTTAATTACCAAAACTTACTACAAAACTTTCTATAAAGTAAACGACGTTATTCGAACGTACGATACTTTAAAAACAATTCTAAAAACGCAATAAAATATTGTTATTAAATTTATTATCAAAGAACGAAAACTCGAAACGAAATTTGTCGTTTTTATTATTATTAGAAATTGAAAAACTGTTAAAAAATTTTAATCGATTAATATACAATTTCGATCGCGAGAATTAAATAATATTTAATTTCAATAAAAAATTAATTATTTTTATAAAAATTTACGACGATAAATTCAAATACTACGAAAAAAAAGATTTATTGAATATATTTATACGAGTATTTAAAAATTTATATTCGAAAATAAATATTAAATCTAAAAATTATTATAACGCGTTTTCAATTATATTTACCAATAAAATTAACGAGTTTTATTACTAGAAATTTACTAAAAAAAGTTTATTTTTCAATAAAATAATTAAAATTATAAAATCGAATTTCAAAATTAAAAAACGTTGAAATAAAATATTCAATTAATAAAATACAATTATACTCGTATTAATTCAAACGTAAAATCTAAATAAAACGATTTTCGAATATTTTAAAATATTATATTAAAAATTGATTTAGAAATAGTTTAATTTACGTTCGAACATACGAATAAAAACTATTATACGAAATAAATTTTATTACGTTTATTAAAATGTATTAAAATATTATTAAACGCTTTTTCGATTTTTATCGAATTTTTAAGCGATATACGAAAATATTCGTAATACAATTTTATTTCAAGTAAAAATAAAAACAGTTTTTAGAATTTTTATAATCGAAAAAAGAAAAATTTATCGAAATATAATCGAATTATATTTTGCAAATTGCAAATATTATAATAAAAATACTTGATATAATAATCGAATTAATTACAAAAAATTGATAATATATTAAAACGAGAAAAAATATTTCGTTTATAAGAATTCGAATTATTAAAATATTTATTATACATTAAAAAAAAAAAAAAGAGCGTATAACAATTTTAAAAAATCGAAATTATTCGATAAAAATAAAATAATTCAATTCGTAATTAAATTTGAAAAATTAAATTTTAATATTATTAAAAAATACAAATAATTCGTTATTAAACTTATTAAAAAAAGAAATTTACACGAAAACGATATTATGTAATTAATTAATTATTTTATAATATTTTATAGTACGATTAATAGATTTAAAATTATCGAATTATTCGATTATTAATCAATTTATTATATAATATTAAATATTGTAATATAATCGAAATCGTTTTTAATATTTATTAATATAAAAACGTATTTAATAAATCGCTATATATTAAACGTTTTTATAAATATTATAATCGATATTGGTATCGTTCAATGATCGATTATTAATAAAAATCAATATTTAGTTTTTTAACGAATTCGAAACGTTAAATTAAACGAATTTAAAATTGAAAAAATAGTAATTAAATTTAAAATCGATAAAATTTCATTTTTTAAAATTATTGATATTAATACGTTAATTGAACGTATTACGTTTTACGTAGTTTCAATAAATATACTTTTTTTATTGTACTTTTAAAATATAAACAAATTACAAATTAAATTCGATAATTTTAATAATGTATTTATTTAAAATAAACGATATACGTTTATTATTAAAGTGTTTAAATATTTTTGAATATTGTTTAATTTACTCGAAAATTTTATTTATAGTAATTGTAAAGTTTTTACGATAGAAATCGGTTTTATTATTTATTATTTAATTGAAATAAAATTCAAACGATTGTATAAATATTTCGAATATTTATCGATTGTTAAATTCGTACGAGTATTAGAATATAAAAAACATTTTACGAATTTTAAAGAAATTAAAAAAATAACGAAGTTTTACTAATAATATCAAATAAATAGTAAATTTTTTGATCGTTTTAAATTTATATTACGCGACGATTATAATTTCAATTATTTCGTTTATTTAAACGTATTGTAAATCGACGAGAAATTAATATTTCAAATTGTAAACGAAATTATAGTATTTCAAATCGCGAAATTTTTTATAGATATATTGATAAAAAAAGTATAAAACGTTTTTCGAGCGTATTAAATCGATGTTTACTTTAGATTATCGATATTTACTATTTATAATTTCAAAACGAATTTCAATTCTAAAGAATTTCGTAATAATATTAAAAGTATAAATATCGATTTGAAGATTATATTAATAGAAGTTTATAATTCGATTAATTTAATAAAAAAGTACTATATTTTATTGAAGTGTGCGTATAATATATTATTTTGAGAATTTTTCGATTTGCGAAAAAAAAGCGATTTCAAATAGCGATTAAAGCAATTAATAATACGACGAAATCGAATAATATTATTTTTATATTTTTTGTTTTTGGTATTTATTTTCGAATATTACAATAAAACGCGTTTATAGTATTAATTGTCGTTAAAATTAAAACGATAAAAAGTATAATAATCGCAATTCGAAAATATTATATTATTTATTAAATTAATAATATTCCACGAATAAAAAATAATTTATAAAATTATTATTTAATTAATTTATTTCTAAATTCAAATGTATTTATTTAAAGAGAAAACAAAAAATAGAAAAAATCGTATACGCTTTTAATAGTAAATAAAAAAATATATTAATTACAATTATTAAATAAATTAAAAAATTTTCGTAGTATTATAATAAAATTATTTTATTAAAATTTCGAGTAATTTGAAAAATAATTAAAAGATTATTTATTAAAAAAAAACTTATTAAAAAATTTAAATTTAAAATCAAATTTTTTTAAAAAAAATTCGAAAACAAAAAAAAATATATTTAATTTATTTTATTTGATCGAAAAAATTTTATATATTTTGAAAAAAAATTTACGTTTATTTCGAATTGCGATAGAAATTTTTTTTTACGTTTTTAATTTCGACAAATATATTTATATAACAATTTGTATAAATATAAAAATTTTTAAAGTTTATTTAATCGAGAAAAAGACTAAAAATAAACAATTATTTATAGATTTTCGTACAAAAAAAATTATTATTATTTTAAGCGATCTATTTGCAATTTCTCGTAAAAAAGAAATTAATAAATTAATTGCGAAAAAAATCTTTGAATTGATTTTTAATAATTTGAAAAAAATTAATAATTAATAAATTTTCAATTTAAAATTAATAAACAAAATCAAAAATATAAAAACGATAATTTTATACGAGAAATTTCGTTTTGTAATTCAAATATTTAACGATAAAAACAAAAAAATAATATTAATTTAATTTTCGATTATTTAACGCGTTAATTAACGAATTATCGTCATTTTAATTTTATTTTTCAAATTTAAAAAAATCAATTTTTATTTAAAAAATATTATTTAAATATACGTACAATTAATAATTCTATTAATACGTATTATTTTCGTTAAATCTTTGAAAAAAATAATAAATAAATTTTTATCGAACGTCGTTTTCAAAGTAATTAAATTTTTTTACGAAATTTCAAAAACGGAAATATATTAATATAAAACGTATAATACTTATTATAAAAACAAATTTTCGATAAAATTTTCAATTTTCGATTTTTATTTATTTATTACGAAAAATAATTATATTTTATTTGAAATAATCAATATATAAATCGACGATACGTTTATTTTAAAAAATTAAATTTTTGTAGAATTAAAAAATTTTAAATTACAAAAAATCAAATTATTAATTAAATTTATAAAGTTTTTTATGTTAAATATTTTTTTACTATTTAACGAATACAAATTAGTAATAAATAAAATTGAAAATAAAATTGTATTTTCGTAAAAAAAGTAAAATAAGTATTTAGATTTAATTGATTCGAAATCAAATTTCTATAAATAAACGTACTTCGAGTAATATATTTGAGAAATATATATTAATTCTATTTATTAACCAGAAATTGCGTACAATATATCGACGATAATTTAATATTAATATCTCGAAAAAAAGCAAATTGTAACGCTAAATAAGCGATTATAATAATAAATAAATAATTTCGATCGTAGATTTCAATTTTTTTATTTAAATTTATATTTAATGAAATTTTTCGTTTTTATAAACGATTTTTTTACTATGAATAAAAATTTTAATTCGTAGATCGAGTATATTATTGTTTTTAATAATAAAATTTATAGCGATAAATAATTCGATTTACGAAATAATTTATTTTATTAAAATTCAATAAAATATAAAAAAATTATTTGTATTATTTTAATTTTTGAGTTATACGTAATAATAATAAAAATCGATATAAAAATTTCGATTTTTATTATTTTTAATTTTATTATAAAATAATTTAAATTGAATTTAATTTTCGTAATTATTTGTATCGATTTTTTTTTTTTTTATAAATATATAATCAAATTCGATACTACTAAAAAAAAGCGTTTTATAATCGATATTATAATTATTAAATAATCGTATAAACGCAAAATTTTTTTGAAAATTCGATAAATTATTAAAAATAATAATTTAATTAATATTATAATTAAATTTAATACTAATAAAATATTTAAATCGCTTGTTAATATTAATCGTTTTAATATTAAAATACAAAGATAAATATAACGTTTTGAAGTCTAAAAATCAATCGATGAAAACGAGAATAATAAAGAAAATAATCGTTAAAGAAAATAGTACTAAAAAAAGAAACGTGTAATTATTGTTTTAGTATTTTTAGTATTTTTCGATATTTTTAGTATTTTCGAAAATAGAATTTTCGATTGATTCGAAGGTTATAAATATTGAGTTTAGAAGAATTTTTTTAAGTTTGATTTAATCGATTAAGTATTATAATATGTAACGATAATTAGTTTACGATTAGATTTTTTTTTAGTATTTGATAATAGAATAGTGCATTGGTAATCGCGATAGTACTTTTTTTTGTATTTGGTTTACGAGTTGAAAAAAGCGTTTTTTTTAAAAAAGAGAATTACTAGTATCGATTTAATTATGTGATCGTTTAAACGATCGATTAAATGATTTTAATTATAATTTTTATTGTTTTTAGTAATAATTGCTTTAGCGTCTATTTTTTAATCTTACGTTTACTTTGTTTAATTATATAAATAGAGAAATACTTTTTCTAAAAAGAAGTAAATAGAATTGAATTATTGATATTAGATTAAAATTTTAATATTTCGTAATTTGTTTTCGAACGTTTCAATATAAATATCGCGCAAAAAAAGCGTTTATAGAAAAATCGAAATTGTATTTTTATTTCGATATAATAATATATTAAAAAAAAAAAAAAATTATTTTTTCGTTTAAAAAATCGAAATATTATAAAGATTTTCAAAAATTTAAAAAATTGTAAATCGAGAATTTTTTTATTTGTTTATTTTTTAAATTTGCATTTATTATATCGAATAAAAATGAAATTTATAACGATTTAAAAAAATATAAAATAAAATTTTTTTTTTTTATAAATTATTTAAATTTACAATAAAAATAAAATTAATATTTATAAAAAATTTGAAAAAATAAAATAAAAATTTCTTTTTTATTACAAATAATCGATTTTACGATTAAAATATTACGATAATCTTTTTATTGAATTTTCGTTTATTTAATAAAATAAACATTTTTCGTTAATAAAAACAAATATTTTACGACGTTTTACATTTTACAAATAATTATTCGAATATTTTTCGAAAATTCGTACTTTATTTACAATTTTATTTCAATAAATTTTCTTTTTATAATTATAAATCAATCAATTTACAATACGCACAAATCGTATTATTTTACAATTATATTTTATAAAACGTCGTTTTAAATCTATAGAATTTCAACGTTATTTATAAAATTTTATATTACTCGAAATAATTATTTAAAAAATTTTACGTTTTTAAATAATTATTCATAGAACTTTATATTATTCGAAACAATTATTCGAAAAATTTTACGTTTTTAAATAATTACTTACAAAATTTTTTATATTACTCGAAAATTTCAATAATATCAAATATCGATTTTATTAATTCTATACAAATAAACAATAATTGAATTTCAAATTACAATTTTACAATTAATTCTACGATTATACGTAAAAATATTCGTTTATTAAATTATTATATATTTTATTTTTTCGATTTAATAAAAAAAATATTATTTGATTTTAACGAATAATAATAATACTATAAAATAAACTTTTAAATTATTATTTAAATCGTTAAAAAACTTTATTAAATTATTAAAAAAAAATTTTAAATTATTAAAATGTTTTTTTAAATCGTTAAAAAACTTTATAAATTTTCTTAAATTAATAATAAATACAAATATTAACGTAAAATTAATAATATTAAAAATATTTATTATTTTATTTACAATAAAATATATTGATTTATTTTAATTATTTTAAATAATAAAAAAAAAAATACTAAAAAAATAAAATAATTAATAATAAAATAAAAAAATATTAATATTTTAATATTATTATTATTTGATTTATAAAATCAAAAAAAAAAAAAAAAAATTTTAATTTCGATTTTTATAATTTTCGATTAACGATTACAATTATCAATAAACTTCGAAAACAATATTAGTTTATTAGTACTGTTTTCAAAGTTTAATTACGTGTTTTTTTGATTATTTTTTGAATTATTAAAATATTAACGAATTTTACGTAGTAATAATTTATAGTAAAAATAGAAAATAAAAATATTAAATTATATTGAAATTAATTTTAATTATATTAAAATTGAAATTATATTTTTCAATTTTTGTACATTTTTTATTAAAATAAATAATGATTATAACAATTATAAAATATAAAATTTAAATTTTTATTTTTTGTATTTAATTTATTAATAAATATTTTTGTATAATTAATATTAATTAATAATTAATTTTACAATTGATTATAGAGTAATTAAATACTACGTAAAAAAAACGTTTATAAAAAAATCGAAATCGTATTTTTATTTCGATATAATAACGTATTAAAAAAAAAAAAAAAAAATTTTTTTATTTAAAAAATCGAAATATTATAAAAAATTTTAAAAATTTAAAAAGTCGTAAATTGAAAATTTTTTTATTTGTTTATTTTTTAAGTTTATGTTTATTATATCGAATAAAAACGAAATTTATAACGATTTGAAAAAATATAAAATGAAAAATTTTTTTTTTATAAATTATTTAAATTTATAATAAAAATAAAATCGATATTTATAAAAAATTCGAAAAAATAAAACAAAAATTTTTTTTTTATTATAAATAATCGATTTTATAATTAAAATATTACAACGATTTTTTTATTGAATTCTCGTTTATTTAATAAAACAAATATTTTTTATTAATAAAAACAAATATTTTTCAAGTATTTTACGACGTTTCGCATTTTACAAATAATTATTCGAGTATTTTTTGAAAATTCGTATTCTATTTATAATTTTATTTTAATAAATTTTTTTTTTACAATTACAAATTAATTAATTTACAATACGCGCAAATCGTATTGTTTTATAATTACACTTTATAAAACGTCGTTTCGAATTCGTAGAATTTTAATATTATTCGTAAAATTTTAAATTATTTAAATTTATAATAAAAATAAAATCGACGTTTACGAAAAATTCGAAAAAATAAAATAAAAATCTTTTTTTTATTACAAATAATCGATTTTACAATTAAAATATTACAATGATTTTTTTATTAAATTTTTATTTATTCAATAAAACAAATATTTTTTACTAATAAAAACAAATATTTTTTGAGTATTTTACGATGTTTCGCATTTTACAAATAATTATTTGAATACTTTTTAAAAATTCGTATTTTATTTACAATTTTATTTCGATAAATTTTCTTTTTACAATTACGAATTAATCGATTTATAACGCGCTCAAATCGTATTGTTTTACGATTACACTTTATAAAACGTTGTCTCGAATTCGCAAAATTTTAATATTATTCGCAAAATTTTACATTACTCGAAACAATTATTCGAAAAATTTTACGTTTTTAAACAATTATTCGTAGAATTTTATATTACTCGAAGTAATTATTTGAAAAATTTTGTACTTTTAAATAATTATTCGTAGAATTTTTTACATTATTTGAAAATTTCAATAATTTCAAATATCGATTTTATTAATTCTATACAAACAAACAATAATTGAATTTCGAATTATAATTTTACAATCGATTTTACGATTACACGCAAAAGTATTCGTTCGTTGAATTATTGCATATTTTGTTTTCTCGACTCAATAAAAAAAATATTACTTGATTTCAACGCGCAATAGTAACACTTTTACGCTCTTACAATAATACTCGAGTTACTATGGCCCGGGGCGAAGTAGAGCGTGTTACCGCTAAAATTGAAAAGTTTATCGCTAGAATTGAGAAATATAAAAATATTCGCAATCGATACTCGATTCTACCAAAGGACGAAGATGATCACGATTTCGACGACATCCAAAAGTTAAGCAATAGAGATTACCAAAAGACTCTTCTAGATCGCCAAGATGCCCTTCTAGATCGCCAGAAAGCCCTACAAACCCTCTCAAATCGACAGCAAGTGCAAGCACCAATGCAAGTGCAAGTACTAGCGCAGGATCGACAATATCAAGAGCACTTGCTACCCCATTTACGACAGAGCGTACCGGCCCATCTCAATTACTCTAAGTGGTAAAGAAAGAAGTGCCAGAGGAGTAGAGTAGTCGGCAATAGAGTGGAAAAGCGTTGATGTTTTGGTATTGTTACTGCCTGATTTGTAAGGCCAAGAAAGGGAGAAATCCCTCAATCTCGGCTTTTATAACCTCCGATCGGCGATTGCAACTACCGATGAGCTTCGAGAACAACGCTAGTTTATTAGCGCTGTTCCCAAAGTTTAATCACGTGTTTTTCTTGATTATTTTCTGAATTATTGGAATATTGACGAGTCTTACGTAGCAACGGTTTACGGTAAGAATGGAGGACAAAAGCGTTGATTTGATTGGATTGATTGGATTGATTGTCTTAGCAGAAAGAAAGAATTGCCAGTGTTGGAACAATAGTCACGTGCAGCACTAGGCTGCATTGGGACTAGTCTCAACTGCGCTAGAATTGAGATTATATCTCTCAACTCTTGCGCACTTTCTACTAGAATGAACAACGATTACAATAACTGCAAAGCATAAGACTTAGATTCTTATTCTTTGCGTCTGGCCTATTAATAGGTATCCCTGTGTAACCGACAGTATATAATTTTATACTATACTAGCTATATAAAATCCCTTGTTAACGTGTGGATATATTTCAGCGAACGAAGAAATAGAGAGCTTTAAACTACGGAAGCGCTAAGTGCCAAAAGCGACACATCTTGGCGTTTCTTGGCAAAACCTTGGCGCAAACACGTGCCGCAAATATCACGTTTTATTACGTAACCTCAAGGTAAACTATTTTTCCCTAGCGGGATACCTTTAACTATCGTCAAAAGCACTATCGTCAAAGGCATATATTGGTAATTCGACTAGATGTATTAAGTTAAAAGAGAATATATCTTTTTAGATACTTTAGGCTGTAGGACAATTGAAGTGGGGAATCGGCAATGACCTTCTTCCCCCGAGGAAGGGAAGCCCAAATCAAGGATACTGTTCACTTGAACATAGCTTAGGTTTCGTACTTTTGGGGCGTCTGAGTTCGAGGATAACAAATATATCAGAAGCTCTTGCGGCAAATTTCCATGAAAATCCATGTATAAATGATGCTGTACAGTATTGGATTCCGTGCAGGAGAGCGTCGTGGTTGGACTAGCGTGCTAGAGAAGTGGGTCTTCCTTCGCGTCCTCAATTGTCTTTCGACGACGCGTCTCTCGTCAACACCAAAGGACCACCCCATACCTCAACACCTACCTTGTCATCAGATCTGCGAAGATGTCCGCTTATATTGTTACTCGAACCGATTTCGAAGGACGATCGATCAGCACCGCCGCCGGTGGAGAGTAGAAGATTGTGGAGGTGTTCTTAACGCAGGAAATTGCCAACTTTGCTGCGAAGGCATTGACACGAATCACCCAGAGTGATTATGGAAGGCGGTGTCAGCCAAGCATATCATATCGGAGTCCTTGAGTTGTACTGGTTGCTATGAAGCTACCATCCCTTAGCGTCCGACATCTTCTGGAAAATCACAATTGCTGTTTCGAAACATAGATTTCGAACACCGATACTTGCTGGCAGCGACTAGGAGACAATGGGACAACCCAAGGAGGATTTACGCCTGGTGCATATCGCTAAACATAGATCAGATGTTCCTGTTGGGCAGCGACTTGCAAAGCGTGCGGCTGATGGGAACATGAATGGCGGGACAAAGGGCACAGAACAATAACTGTGCAAAAGAATTCCTCTATACCTCCACCGCAGATCATTGATTGGATTACAAAAAGGCCGCGCAGCCTCCCGACACTTCAACACGACGGCTTCGAATGTGTGACGCTGCTCAACAAAGTTACGCCGACCGAATGGAGGGAAGTTCATCATACGCGCCCTCGAACGAGCTTATATATACTTAGATATTAAGTTCAACGAAGGGAAGAGATACATTCCAATTACCTAAATCGTCGCGGAGGTCCAAAGGGAATCACATGCAATGAAGGTATTGCCCCATCTAAAGCTCGAAGCTTGAACCATGGAAGTCCACATCTGTTTCGCCAATCTTATCCTCTGCTTAGTGTCAGAGCGCGTCGATGATTTTCTTCTAGGACGCGTCTTTCTTTCATTGCATCGGCCCAGGAAGTTTGGGCACACCACTCTCGTGATTATGCCCGACTCCTCAAACATGCACAATCACTGTTCCAGTGCAAGAAGCTGAAGCGCGCGGCCTTGGGTCGAATGGCGACAATTTGCAGAAGATTGAATGATCCCCTTGTCGATCTCGACCAAGTGCGCCAGCATCTCGGTCGTCTCTAATGCGCATATACCTGGTTATGAGAATCCCCTTCGACGAGGATCAGGCTACATATGGTCCGAATGAGGTTATTGAAGTATGCTCAAGCCTCGAGATCGCAAATGCTATCGCGACAGAGTTGATTCGAACGCAGTATGGCACGGCAAAATATCGAGGAAGCAATGGACACGATGGTTTGGCAGCTGAAGGAGGTACGACTTCAGCAGAACCTGGATTGAGGTTACGGAACACGAAGTTCGAGACAGCATACCCGAGCCTCAGGACTGTGAACATCTGCCCAGGACATGTCGGAAGCTGAATCGGTCGCGGCACCATCCTCAGGAGCTACCAACGCGACTACAGAAGACGATGCTCGAGACAGCGTGCCCGAGCCTGATGAATACGGAGAGATACTCGAGGACCTTTCCGAGTTATGGAGCTGGGCCGGTCTCTGAACGGCCTGTAGGAACTATTATCGCGCCTATGAATAATAGCGGATGGACTGAGCTTCTCGAGAATACAACGCAAGTGGCCAAAACGATTCATTCTCTGCCGAACATTCGCCACACTGAGTTACGGAAACCATCGACCGTTCTCAAACTTGACCAGAAGAAGGCAAACCTCGAAGCGGCACTGGGACATGAACGCGGCAGCGAACCTCCTGCACCCTGTGTGACTTGTACGAAGACATCTCGACCCGTGGGACCATTCAAGAAGTGCGTGGTAGTAAATGGTCAATTCGATGGGGCGTGCTGCAATTACATGTATAATGATCAAGGGTCTGGATGTTCGCTACAGGATTATTACAGCACTACATCTGCCGGCAAAACCACGCTGTACGGTTTCCTTCTAGTTCCCCCTAACATTAGATCTCGACTGACATGTTGAAGCTGCTACGAAGGTAGTGCTAATCCTCAAACCCAAATAACCCACTAAACTAAGCAGGCGGGCTGAGAAGTTGATGAAGAGGGGCGAAGGACCTAGGCAACGAAGGGAGAGGGGCTCTCGGAACCAATTATGAGTTGATTGGATGATTTGTGATACTATAACGTTCCATCCCGACCAGGATCCTCATCTCATCCTCTCCATCGGACGAAAACATCCACGATCTCATCTTCTTTCCCATCTCGACTCGAATCAACTACATAATACCACCCAAACATCTCACCTGCGTGCTTGGCATCATTCGGATATATTCTGACTCTTTGGCCACATGCAAGGCTGTGCGGTTCGCTGTTTTCATCTCTCCAGACCAAGACAGCTGAGTCGTCATGACACCGATCGACCGTCCATCCAAGTGGGGAGCTTGAATTCGATCCACTGCTTCTCATATTCCACTCGCTCAACACGCCCTTCCGTACAGGCCCGTCACCTGTATGGAAGGCGGACCCTCCTAAAGAGATTAGTGCTTCTAGACACCTTTTCTCCCCGCGTCTGGGGTACAAGCTAGATATCTCGGTGAGGATTGACAATGCTATGTCGCTATATGTTAATGACGGGTTGATCCCTTGATCCGCCTCTTGTACCACACTTCGGACGTCTAGCAGTACGTATTCATCACTGTGAACCTCGATTGCATCATTTGCCTTATTCGCTACCATAAGAGTATGTTGGATTTTCGAAACTTCTCTCGATATTGCGCCTTCCGCTGTTTGCAGCATGCACCATAAGCTTGGGGGTGCATGTATAGTCAGTCTGATGATTTCAACCGGAGAGGCATGAAGCAACGTTGTCAACTGTCGATCAAGTAGTCTCAAGTGTGAGACAAGGTCTACTTGCTCACTTGGAAATGCTATGTCGCTGAAGAATCCAACGAAGGCCATCGACAACAGACCTTGGCCGAGTGCAATCTGCTCGATGCGAGAAAACAGCTCTTGAAATTCTGGTGTGCCCGGACGAACTCCTGCGAATTGGTCGCCAACATCTACGAGAATGTAGACAAATGGCGGATACCCGGACAATATCCCTACTCTCTCCACAAGATCGACTTGAGATATGTGATCTACAAGAAATCGGATATTCCCACCTCTTCTACCTAGCTGCCTGGAAATGTCTGCAGCGCCTTCAACTACTGACGGTGAGATTGGGACGCCGTAAAGCACCTGCACCTTTTGTTACAAACATCTGAATCCACGATCTGTTTCGCCCAGACTTCAACTGCTTACATTTACTTGTTTGCCGTTGATTTGGTACTCGAGAAGCAGGGGCAAAAGCTTCTGTGCGGACCACAAACTGGTCACCAAGACCCTCACTTCCTCTGCGTCCTCTCCAAGCTGAAGGCGAGTTATCTCAGTTGTCTAGACGCACCTTCATCAGCAGGGATCCACACAGCAAGCCAAGTTGAGCTTTTTCTACTGCCAAATACTCTTCTCTTCGGAATTACAAACAAGATTGGACGCCTACTCTGTGGTAACTAATTGCCGGAAGAAAGTCAAAACCTAATTCCTCGACTGCATCCAACATCCTCTCACAGTTTCGCTTGACCTTAGCGATATCTACCACTGCTGCAGGCAGCGGGATGTCATGCAGAGACTTTCCGACGAATTGCTCGACAAGCGAGGCTTTCGTCCGCAGGGGCCAAGTTGCTGCCATGGTCGAGACTAGATTGTCCAAGGGAAATATATCGCGACATTGGAACCTCTTCGTTGATACAATTTGTCATGAAGAAGGTTAACGAAAGTACCGAGATGATTTACGGGTCATCATCAGGCAACGTTACCCCGAACCTGGTCAGCTGATTCTTGGCCACACGTTGTTGGATTGGCCAATCAGGTGCAGCTGAACATATCATCTCTTTTGCGGACCAACCATGGAGCTATCGAGGACATCAAAAACGAGTCGCACGAGCGACTTTACAACAAGAATACGGACGTTCTCATTTTTTAAACATTCCTTCCAAGATTGGGCTTTTAGAGGCCCCACCTCACTTTAGCAATTTTTGAGCGGGGTATACAGACCGAGATTCAGCTGCCTGATTTCGAAAATTGTGAAGCAAGTAGCAACAATGCTCGATTAGCATTGTCCCTCTATGCCTCAATACATATAACCCGCGTCTTTCCATCCGACCCGCTCTCCCGCTCTCCCTTCCTCCATAATTCCGCCAGCCTATTCCAAGTCGTATAACGGCTTCCTCGGCTTCACATCACCCCTCAAGATATACTTATTCATATACCACGGCAACATCTCGTAGTAGTACTGAGCATGGTCCCCTACCCTCACCGAGAAAATGGTATCCAGCTCTTCCAAACTCAGCGCCTTGGTTTCCTGAAGACAGAAATACGCATACCCCCACCCAATAAAGTTCCACGCTGCATACCAACCAAAAGCTCCCTGTGGAGTAAAAGCTTTCACGAGCGCAGGCCACGTCAACGAGAGGATGAAATTAAAACCCCAGGTCGTGGCTGTCGCGAACGCCATCCCGTACTCGCGCACATACAGCGGGAACGCTTCAGCTGAATAGGTGAACGGGACGGGACCTTCTCCAGGAGAATAGACTACCACGAAGAGGTAGATTCCGAGCGCTGCACAAGCAATCCCGGCGGTTTCTGCAGGGATGTAGAAGCTGAAGCCTGTGAAGAGAAGCATGAGGCCCATTAGTGGGAAAGTGGTGAGCAAGAGGTTCCGGCGTCCGAAGGTGTCGATTGTGTAGATGGCTGGGATAGCGAAGAGCTAGTTTACGATTCCGGTGCCGAGGGAGACGAGCAGGGCGTTGGAGCGGGAGAAGTCGGCGTCGATGAATATTTGTGTGGAGTAGTAGGCGATTACGTTGACGCCGCAGAACTGGAAATGGTCAGCAGAATGTCCCAGGTGCAATAAAAGTGGATGGCCGAGATCTTGTCCCTGGTTGTGATGGATATTGGGCGAAAACTTACTTGCTGCATAAACATGACGAAGAAAGACGATTGTGCAGCACGGCGATTTCGTGGAACGCCGAAGAACTCTTTCCAGAGATTCTTGCCTTCGCGTAACTTATCTTCGATCTCGAGACTCTTGTGGATGTAGTAGAGATCTCGGGCTGCCATCAAGTGGCAGTTTCGAAACCTTGTTAGGGCATCGTATGCTTTGCGATACTTGTTCTTGGTCATGTACCAACGAGGCGACTCTGGGACGAGATACACTATCATGCAAACGAAGAAGGGTGGAATGGAGGTGCTTCCAAGCATGAGACGCCAATTCCAGAACGGCGGTTGAGGGTTTGCAGCGTCGTATCGGACGTTTTGGAAGGCTACTGAGACCACAAAGTCGAGCATGATGCCAAAAGCTGTCCACATCTGCCACATCATTGTCAAGGCACCTCTGATCGCTGTTGGGGCGCATTCTGCTGCATACACTGGAGTTGTACTGCTCTTCGTGCCAACCGCGAGGCCAAGACCGAATCGAGCCAGGAGAAGATTCCACCAGGAATCCGCAGCGGCCATCCAAATGCCCTATCATCTCGGTCAGAAAGCGGTCCGTCTTTCATTCGAACTGACCTACAGTAGCGAAGGAGATCACGCAAGAGATTCAGATGCAACCTCGACGCTCGAAGTAATAGTTCAATGGTTTCGTTGTCCAGCACCCGACGAGAGCAGAGCAGAGATATGGCGCTCCGTTTAGAAGCCCACGAAGCCATACTTGGTCTTCGCCGATGCCAAATTCGTCGAAGTAGAAGATCTGGGCTCCGTTCACTGCCGTTTGGTCCATTCCCTGGACGATCGCACTGCCGGCGCAGAGAACTGTTGACGGTTGTTAGCATATGTTGTCAATGTCCTACGCCGTCTCATGACATTCGACTGACGCTGACATCCAATGCACATGCCGAAATTTGAGAAATCAAGATTCGGCTCACTTACCTATCATGAAATACATCATCCAAGGCTGCTTCCATCGATGCGTCTTCTCAAGACGAAACCATGTCCGCTCATTTTCATCAAGTTCCTCGATCTCGTTCACACGCTTGGGATCTTGCGCCACCAAGGCGCCCTTCTTCAGCATATCAGTAATATCCTCGAGACCCTTCTCTTTCGCAAATGCTTCGACATCGCGCATCAAATCTTCTTTCGGAATCCCATAAAGAGGGTTCTTAAGCTTCGCGCTCACAGCGGGGACATCATGTTGGGTACCATTCTCGTCCTTAGATCCAGCAGCCGACAGGTTCAGGCTGGCGAGCTTGTCGTGAACTTGGGGTTTCTCTTCGTCGTGAGAGTTCTTGTCCATCTCGGCGGTTCTTTTGTGGTTGTTCGCACTTCTGTGGTTGTCAGATAGATTTTCAGAAAGGAATTCGACAATGACGTTCGATATTTCTGTTGCGAAGAGTTCCGTCATTATATACTCCACAACTCCAACTTCGCCCATCTTTCTCCTCAACGCTCAATCCACCTGCTCTTGGCCTCCAGTAAATATTACTTGACACTTTCTAGGCACGAGGTGGCATTTTCTGACGGATTACCTGATTTAGTATCGATGGACAAGGTGCGCCAAGAATTCTTTGCGGCGTGGTTGGAGTCGTCTTGAAATTTTCGAAGGCTCTTGTTTGGCAGATGTCATGATACATCGAAGGCGCGGGGAGAGTTTGACGGAGGTCTTGGATCGTAGAGAAGAGCAGAGGCATGCTCTTGGGTTGTTGATACCGATGGGCTTGCCATGTGCTTGGCGGGGCGGAAGTGCTCCCGCCACCAAGGGCTTGGCTGTTATCATGGAGCTCGGCGGCGGTTGGGACGTCGTTGTTCGTGATCATACCCGAGTCGCAACCTCCGGTGCTGGTGGTGGTGGCAATGTCAAGCGTGGGACATTTGGGGAGTGAACAGTCGAAGTGAGAGCCTTCCGCTGTTTGGTCTGGTTCACTATAAGCGGGCCGACAAAAGATTCATACCTATTGTCCAAGTCACTTTCAGAAACTTCGGGGCTAGGATCTAAGTCGATAATTGCGAGTCTTGTTAGGGGCGGCAGCGGGACCACCACCGGCTCCGCAAGAGTACATCGCAGAATTTTAGGTCCCCCAGCCAGGTGGCCGTCCCGCCGCTGCCGCCCTTTCGCGAAGTGCAACACACAGTCTGCTTGTCAAAGCTGTATAGGACATTCGAAAAAGACGAGGCGCAGCAACAGATTTCAACGTCAGTTCCGTTTTCAGACGTTGGGGTGTCGAGACTGGCAACAAAGATCCCCAATGCCAGAGGAAATTCGGGACTTGCAGCAATCGCGCCGAGCAATAAACGATTTGATTGGGTTTCGCAGGCTACTAACATCTCGTTTTCAACGACTTTTGACTCCTCATTCAACTGCGATAACACGACCTTGATGAGATTTAGCTATATTTACACAAGATGAAACGCCTTCAAAGGGTCATGCTTATGGACGAAGCTCCTCATCTGCTTCCCAAAAATATATACTAAGATCGATAGCAGCGTGATTGCCAGCTGCATCCCACCAATGATATCAAATACCTTCCACGTCTTTGTCGCTGCAAGCCAATCTGGAAGAAAGTACGAAGATCCGAACCAGAACATATTTCGAAGCAGGATGATGGAGATGGAAACATCGATACTATGGTCTCGATGGCAATCGAGCACATACCCAAAGGACACAGATCCAGCCAGTACCGCTGAGAACCCGATCAAGCCTTGAAGGGCGGACGCAGCGACCCATTCCACGTGGCTGCTACTTGCATAATGCCCGAACCCGAAGAGACCAGGGACGCCGACCAGAAGGACAGGCACCAAGAGTATCAATCTGAATTCCGGCTCGAAGATACCATTATTACGACGAGCGCACCATTTCGGCCACCAGTCTGACAAGAAGAAGCCCAGCAAGCAGCCGATGAGAAGGAATATGAAGGGAAACAGGAACAGCAGTCCAAGGTGGGTTGGATCGAAGAAGTTAGGCGGATCTGCATATATCTGAGCTACGACTATTCCCAGACCAACAACCCAGCTGCTCCAAAGCCCGCCAACAGTGAAGCCCCAGAATACTGCAGGATACAGGAAGCACACGAATGGGCGCGCGAGCAAGACCAAGGGATTTTGTCTCCGGTAGATCCCATTAAAAGGCTTCAGTTCTTCCCAATAAGTCTTTGGCTTCTCGGACATTGTGGAAGGGGTAATGTTTGAAGTCTCGGGTCCTACCCTCAACTCCTTGATCTCCGATGTGGTCGTGTCGGATTTCTTCTCTTCCGGACTGGCAAGACCTTCGATGGACCGCATGTCCGTCTCATAGACAGCATCGCGAATGTACATGGTCTCGGGACAGGCAAATACGATGGCCAGAAATGCCACACCAGTGAAGGCGATGAGAATATTGAATTCCATTGCCCATCCATATTTCTGGGCGATGTAGCCTCCGAGGTTGGGCTCAAGGTTAGCGCACCCGAGGGACACGATGTTGTAAAAGACAATTCGTTTGCCTCTTTCATGGACCTGATGCAGATTAGTCAGATTTCTAGGACGCTGAAGGAATCAGACTCACGAAATACAGATCTCCAATCGTGGAAATGACGATGGATTCGTATGCACCGACACCAAAACCTTGGAAAGTCCTGGCTGCAAGCAGGCCGTTGAAGTCCGGTGCCTTTACCTGCGCACACCAAATTGTCCCGATGAATATAATGAGGGTTGAAATGAGGTACGCCGATCTCTTTCCCAGGATTGGAGCCCATGCCTGGAGAATGAACGCCCCGAGAGCACAGCTCATTAGAGGATATCCACCAGGCTGAGCAGCTTTCGAGATCGAGACGTGAAATTGCTTTGCGATGACTCCTGTGACTGGCGAAAGGATCGGTCCCAACGCACCTCCCATGCTCACTGACAGGCATATGGAGAGAAAGGTCATGTTCTTCTTCCATTGTGGCCAATTCTAAGGATGTCAGCGAGATTTCATCCTCACATATTGGATTCTTGTTACTCACCAGAGGGTCATTTGGGGAATCCGACGGTTGAGGGACGAGAATGACGTCGGCATCTCTCTTGCCTCTCCCACGCTTCAAGTTTGCTCGAGCAGCATTCTCAATGTCACTTCCTCCCCCTTGCTCGTATATCAAGGAAGTCCCAGGAACATGTTCACTGATGTGCGTCTTTGGTTCCTTCACCCCGAAACCCATGGTGATTCACTTGCATGCGAGCTTTCGGCGGATAAATTCTCCGAAGATCAGAAAATATCAGACATTGAGACGAGGGGAAGGCGCGAGACCAAGGATATACATGAAGCTGTTCGCTGACAGCCTCCGAGTAATTGCATGGAGCAATCATGCCGGCAACGCAGTTGAAACATGCACTTGATCTTGTTTTTTGCCTTTTGTCCTTTGCTGACATTAAAATCGATGCAGATCAATATCTACGGCAGTTGAGAGTTTCATCAGCTTGCGAGTCAGACAAGTCCATTGATGTATCTCGATGAATGGGGCTTGACTTTGCAAGGGTCTCCCGTCGCCTAAATATCGAGAAGGTCGCCCCCAAGGCTTCGCTTTCGCTCTCCATGAGGAAGTATTTAAGTTCTGGGCTATCGGTCGAGATTCATTGATTAGAGAGGGGGCGCTATACGGCGACGATACAAAGTTTAATTCATCTACATGCAGCATGCCTGCAACACCAGCATGCAACCCCCTCAACGGGCAAGAGAGGAGACCAATCGGTATGTTTGATGCGTATGCCGCTTATGAGGTTAATTCGGCTCCTTGGCCGAACCCTTCCACTCTGCCGTCTCAATTGGGTCGTCCAGAACCCTTGCCTCCTGTCGAAGATACCCCTCTCTTGTCATCCGACAGCCTCAACTATCAACAACCACCTGCTCAATGCTCCTGGATCGAGATGCGATGCCTCTAATGCCGATGTGTATGAGCAATCGACCGTCCGTGCATACAATTCGGTGCATCATTTATGTATTTAAACCATTGTACGTCTCGCTCGGCAAACAAACTACTTGCTTGATATAGAAGACGAAGTGCGATCAAGGAGCATTTATGACATTGTTCAGTTGCAAAACACACATCAATCATCCTACATCGGTGCTCAAAGTCATTACATTCGTGTAGACATGGGTTCTCAAAATCCAATCATGGCCCTCGTCGACAAAGTCAACGAAGCTTCTCGAGTTTACACAACCTCCAGCGAGACCTCCACTACCGAAGGATCCTCCAAACACTCGACAGGAACTCCACGACACAAACTGCTCGCTGCTGCAAAGGCGCTCGCCACAGCTCTCGAAGATCCTGAGGAGGAGGCATATCGATTTGTGCTGCAGCCATGCGCTCATGCTTGTTATATCGCTGCAAGGCAGCATGGAATCCTCGATCAATGGCCGAAGGCTACAATGACTTCGGGGGAGCTCGCAGAGAAAACCAGATCAGATCGGAAGCTTGTTGGTGAGTGTACCTGTTGAGTAGGATCATCATAGGGGTATTGGTTTACCAAGTAAAGTCCGTTTGCTGAGATCCCTCACGATATACGGCATCTGTAATGAGGTGGAAGAAGAGACATATGAGCACACCCCTCTGTCTTTGAAGCTCGTGACACCCCCACTGAGTGCTGGTGCTCTCGGCTGGGCTACTGGCGGTGTCAACTGCATACATTGTCTCCCAGACTACCTCTCGAAAACCGTATTTCAAAATCCCGGTGACGATCTCGACGCGCAATCCCTCTTCCAATTCGCGACAAACACAGATCTTGAGTATTTTGAATGGTTGCACTAGCATCCTGAGCTCCACGCTGCTTTCAACGCTCGAATGACGATTAGCATGAAAACAAAGGGCTTCTCTGATACGTATCCCTTCGACAGTCTAGGAGAAGGCCTTTCTTCGCCAGACGACGTCGTTCTCGTCGATGTCGGTGGAGGCTACGGGCATGCTCTAGCAAATATCCAACAATATGTCCCAGAATTGAAAGGAAAGAAGATGGTTCTAGAGGACTTCGCCAAAACTATTGAATCCCACGTCCCTCTCGAAAACACTGCTGCTGTACCCTATAACTTCCTCACCACCGAGCAGCCGATCAAGGGAGCTCGCGCATATCTCTTGCGTCATGTTCTTCACGACTGGTCAGATCATGTCTGCCGTAAGATTCTGCTTCATACGATTCCTGCGATGACGAAGGAATCTCGCATTTTAATAGCAGAGATCATTTTGCCGGATTTGAATCCACCCATTCTCGGGGCGCTAGCGGATATCGTGCTGATGAAGTACGGCGGGAGTGGGAGGAAGAGGAGGGAGTGGATTGCGATTTTTGAGTCAGCGGGCTTGGAGGTTGTGAAGATTTGGCCGGCTGTGACGATTGATAGTATCATGGAGCTAAGGTTGAAGAGTTCTTGAGGCGGGCCCTCGGAGGACCCCAAGGCTTGATCCTTGAAGTTGAGGCAAGCTCGGGCAGTCAGCTTCGCGCATCGACTTTAGGTGAGCTCCGCCCGTGAACCAAGGTAAGTGGGACGACAAAAGTCCGGCTAAGACTGGAAGATCGAAAGCGCTGATTGCCGAGTTGTTTCCATTCTTTTGATTTCTACATAATATGTCATCAGACTTAATCCTCCGCCTCCAGTTGTGCTGCGACACCGGCAGCGAGTAGCCCTCCATGCGAGAGTGCAACAGTAGCAGCTTTCATCACCACCCCACAATCGCCTCCAGCGAACACCCCAGGGACGTTCGTTGCGTTGAAAGGCGGATTGACTTTGATGTCACCCTGTTCCGTCATCTCCAATCTAAGTTGCTCTGCCCAAGGCCCTTGCTGCTTCCCCTGTGGCTTGTGTGCCAGAAATCCTTCCACCTTCTTCTCTTCTCCTTCAAGATGTACCTCGATCCCAGCTCCTTTCGGCAAGTTCACCAACTTGACAATTTTCCTTCCTTCAATTATCACATTCTTTCTCGTCTTCGACTCAGGCTTCAGCTGCGAAAGAGCAGTCTCAATCGCCTTCGTCACTTCCTCATTCCCATGCGTATATATCGTAACTTTACTCGCAAGTCTATTCGCATACCTGCTCAGATGCAGCGCAAGCGGGGCTGGCGAACAATCATCGATAGCCAACACACCAGCGGATGCAGCTCCCCTCTCCTCATACCCATGATAGAACAGACAGTGAAATCTCCCCGATACCCAACATTCCTCATACCTCTCAATATCAGGCAGCGTGATCAAAAAAAATCAAATTAATCAATTATAATCTAGATTAATTTGATTAAATTAAATTAAAATTTGATTAATAAAAATTCAAAAACATTTGATTAAATTAATAATTATAATTAATTATAATTTAAATTAATTTAAATTAATTACGTAATTATATTAAAAAATAATAAAAACTTAATATTTTAAATTAAATTATAATAAATAAAATATTATTATTAAATAAAAAAATAATTTTTTAATTTTTTTATAATTTTTTTTATTATTATTATTTTTTTTTAAATAATTTTTTAATTTTTTAAATATATTATTATTTTAAAATTTTTTTTAATAAATTTTTTTTTAATTTTATTAATAATTAAAATTTTTTATAAAATTCTTTTTTAAAAAAAATCGAAATTACAAATATTTAAAAATATTTTCAAATAATTAAAAATAATATAAAAATTTTGTTTTTATTATTTTATTAAAAATTAAAATTTTTTATTTATTTATATATTAATATAAATTTTATAAAAAAAAAAATATTAAAAAAAAAAAATTTTAAAAAAAAAAATATTAAAAAAAAAAAAATTTTAAAAAAAAAATTAAAAAAATTTATTTATAAATCGAATTAATTTTATTTTTATTTTTTAAATATATATTTAAATTATTATTATTTTTATTTAAATTTAAATTTTAAATTTTTTAAATAAAAAATAATTAAATAAAATTATTTTATTTATAATTAAAATATAAATTAATATAATTTTTTTTTATAAAAAAACTAATAAATTAAATAATTTACAATTAATAATTTTTTAATTTTTAAAAAATTTAATATTTTATAATTTTTTTTTACAAATTCGAAAATTAAAAATTAAAATTAAATATATTAATTTTAAAATATATTTCTTTTAATTTAATTAATTTTTTATTAATAATAATCGTAAATTTAAAAAATTATAAATAAAATTAATAATTTTATAAATTAAATAAAAATTTTAAAAAAATTAAATGAAATTAAACGAAAATATATAATTAAAAAAAAAAAATTTATATTTAATTTTTTTTTAATTTTATTTAATTTATTATAAATTATAAAAATTAAATAAAAAATAATAAAATATTTTTTTATTTGTAATTTAATTATAATTTTAATAAATTTTTTTTTTAAATATTTTAAATTATAAAATTTTATATTTTTATAATTATAATATAAATAAAATATATTTATTAATATATTTTTTAAAATAATTTTTTTTTTTATAATATTATTAATAAAAATAAAAAGTTTAATTTATTTTTAATTTTTTAATATTATATTTTTAATATTTTATTATTATATAAATTAATATTTTTTAATTAAAAATAAATAAATAATTATTTATTATTATAAAATATTAATTTTTTAAAATTTTTTAAATATATTAATCGAAAAAATAATTTATTAAATTTTTTAATTTAAAATAAATTTTTGAGATTTTTTAATCGTTTATTAATTTTTTATAAAATAAATTTATTTTTAATATTTATTTAAATTTAAAAAATTACAATTTTAAATTTTTTTTTTAAAAATTTATTAATATTTATAATTTTATTTTAAAATTTAAAATAAATTTTTTTTTAAATTAATAAATTTATAATTATATTTATAATAAATTTTATAATTACTTATAAAATAATAAATTTATTAATTAATAAATTTTTTATTAAAATAATATTAATAAATTAAATATTTTTTAAAATAAATTTTATTTATTTATAATTTTTATAAAAATATTTAATTATATAAATTCGAATATTATTTAAATTTAAATTTTTTTTTTTTAAATAATTTATATTTAAATATAAAAATTTAATTTTTAAAAAATTTAATATTAAAATTTTTACGATTTTAATTAATATTAATTTTTTAAAAAAAAATCGAAAAAATTTATTTAATTATATAAAAAAAAAATTTATTTTAATAATATTTTTAAAATTTTATTAATTTATAATTATTTTTTAATTTTAAAATATTAAAAATTAAAAAAATTAAAATTTTATATAATTTATTTAATTTATAATAAAATAATAAAATATAAAAAATTCGAAAAAAAAAAAATTAATTCGAAAATCGATATTTCGTTTATAGTTCGATTATAACGTGCGCGATACTAGTTCTATTTTAACTTTGTAATTTTCGATTAATCGAACTTTAATTTAAAAATTTTTTTTTTTAAACGAAAATCGAATTTAGTCACGTGTTAATTATATTAATTAATTATAATTTAAATTAATTTGATTAAATTAAATTAGAATTAAAGTAATACTATATTTCCTTTGATTAAATTTAAATTAAAAGTAATTAATCTAATCTAATTTAATTATTTAATACGCTGATATTAAGTATGATATTCTTCTCTCTAGTCGCAAACACAAGTTTTCTTCCCCGCCACTCTTTCCCATTTTCATCTACAGCTTTGAACAAACTCGTCCCATCTTTTCTCGAATGTTTCTCGATAGAAGAAATACCGATATCTTCGAAGAATGTGGCGGAGTAGTGGGAGAGGATGTCGGCTCGGGCTGCGGCGCGGAACTCCGCCGGGGAGCGGTGCTCCCAAGTGGGGATGCCGTGCATGTGGTGAGATTTTTGGTTGCGGAATTGGTTGTGGGAGAAGATTATGCAAGTGTGTAGTAGGCGGGCGATGGAGGTACCGAATGCGAGGCTGGTGGGACCAGCGCCGATGACGAGGACGTCGATGGGGAAGTCGCGGGAGGTGAGGGGGGTGGGTGCTGACATTGTGGGTTTCTTTTGATGTTTTCGCTTTCAAGGTAGGTTTCGATTGTTCTTCAAAATGATTTCAAGTGTGATCGTGTTGCTATTAGAACGCGGCAAATGTGTGGTATTCTGGAAATCGCCAACATCGATAGGAGGCTCACATATTTATATCTCACATCATGGAGACATTCCGGAGCCTTTCGCGCGAGGCAGCGTAAACTTGCTCGTACAATAGCATGATCCCACTTGACTGGCTACGATAGGAGGGAGTTGATTGGAGTGCCAGAAACGCCGTGGAAGGAACATACATACTATTGGATGCTGGTTTGGATCGACAGCAAGGTCGCGGAGACATTTCAGCCTTGCGCTAACCTTCGCGGAGACTTTTGTAAAAGTACGAGTCACGGGATGGTTTACGTAATGTCGATTTGGACATTCTTCCTTGGGGTTTCTAGCTATTTGAGGTGTTTGTGATATCGAGGAAACTCGGCTTCGAGGTTGGTCCCTCAAATTTGAGGTCAAGAATGTGGCCCATGACGCCTTTCGGACCTGGAAAAGGGGCTAATAGGTTCAGCAACTAGGCGAGAGCGGGATCATGCGAAACTTCATCCCTAAAGCTTTGGGCCGCAGGGACTCGTACGCTACACTTTTAACCTGTGGTGTTTATGCCAAGCTTGGGGTTCAAGCCTTCAGAAGGCGTGGCTTTTTTGAAGGAACCTTTGTTTGTCTATCAAATGTCAAGGAAGGCGGAGTATTCCAAACCGCATTCATTTGGACCACCATCGCAGTAGTTCTACCTCCTACAGGCCTGGACTCCTATTTCTTCAGGGGCTCTGTCGCTAAACTTCCAAGCAGTCTCGTCCCCGCACTTACCCCGCCTTGTCATTTACTCCCCATCATCAGCCTCCCAACCAACTTTCGCATCTCTCAGCTTTCTCAATTGCTGCGATTGAAGTTCCAACTGGAACACGATGTCAGTATAATTGATTATCCCAGAGGAAAAACCCACCTCTTCTACCGTCCCCTTTACGATATAACGCACAACCTCACATTTCCGGTTTGGCCAAGACGATCCACTCTTGCGATTGCCTGCGTCTCGATCATCGGGTTCCATTGAGGCTCCAAGATATAAACACAATTCGCTACTGTCAGATTCAAACTGTTGATTTAGTAGTTAGCGACAATTGGCTTTAATACTTGATTGCGGTAGCCGACTCACCCTACTGCACCAGTCCCTGTAGTCATGAGCAAGATCTTGATCTCGGGACAGTCTTGGTAGTTTTCGAGAATGCTTTTTCGCTGTCCGAGTGTATGAGACCCATCAATACAAACCAATGGAAATTTCTGCGATGTAAGAAATACTCCAATCAGATCGAGTGATCTTGTCCAACATGAAAAGACGACACTAGGAGCCATAATTAGGATCTTTATCACCAAGGGATTTGCTATGGGCAGTTGATCATACTTACCTCTTTCCACCTTCTGTCTGGTGCTGCTCAATATCTGCGACGACTGCAGATACTTTGGTGGAGCAGCCGTCCTTATTGAAATATTGGCCTGCAGAAAGTCGTTTTTGTCCACTCTTACATGGTATCGTTGCAACGTCTTCAGTCAGCAGATACTCTCCAATCACGATCTCTCCGCACAAGGAACACTTGAGATATCCTTCGCGTTCATCTGTTGGTTGCAAAGCCTGTTTCATTTGAGGAATGCACTTGAAGCAAAGTAAGTGTCCACAAGCAGTGAGGCTTCCTATCCGATTTTCATCGACATTTTGAGCCTCAGTGATTTTGGTCTTGCAGGCCGCGCACTTTGCGTGCCTCTGCTTCTTCAACTCAGCTATCGCTTGCTCGAGATTTGCCTTTTCGATACTAAGCGATGACTTCTGAAAAGTGCCATGGTTACATAGCCGGCGAAGTTGCAACTGTAGCTGAAGACTCCAAGATAACCTTTCTGGTGTGGCTGTAAACGATTTTGGTTTATCCGCTTGATGAGTCTTTCTCTAGTTTCGGTATACTGTTTTCGCTCCTTGGCCGAGAATTCCAGCACCTGAGAATCATATATAATCTCCGGTAAATTAAGTAATTCATGGGTTCGACGGAGGTAAATTGAGTCGAGCAGTAAACGCAAATTATCGAGGCCCTTCTTTTGTTTTCGCATCAGAGGTGTAATAATATGGTCTTTGAATGTGTGAAGATCATCTAGCGGAGAGGAGCCGATGAAGTTGACAAGCGCGGCCAGATCCTCGAGACTGTTTTGAATTGGGGTCCCTGTCAGACACCATCGTAGATTAGCCCTGATTTTTTTGATTGACTTAAACAGCTTGGTCGTCATGCGTCGAATTATGTGTGCTGTACGGATTGATGTCAGTCTCTGAGTTCATCTAGGACGCTGTCTTCCCAACCTTCATCAAGAACAATGCGATACCAGCTGATCTTCCACAATGGACTGGTCTCATCAATAGACTCTGCGGCTATAGTATGATAGGTGCTGAGAACGATGTCGGAGTTCGCGAGAGGTTTTGGGTTCCCTTGACGACCGTGGCCATGATAAACAACAGTGTTTTGAAACCCCGTGCAATGGCTGTCAGTGGTTAGCTCGCTATTTTCAGGATATTATCATGGCTTACATTTTAATCTCTTGCAGCCATTCATTAAGCAATACTGTATCATGTTAGCTGACAACTAACAAACGTTTGAAGATTTAGTTATGTATCTCACAGGGAGAAGGTACGACTACAAGTGTGGCTCTCGATGATATCAAAGTTTGTTCGACGGTTAAGGAAGTGGTGCCTCGGTAGTCAGTAGCAAAGCTCTTGGCTTCTTCTATGGTCCTTGAGATTGCAGAAAGCATTGTAAGGGTTTTCCCTAAGCCCATCTCGTCTGCTAAGATGCCGCCACCGGTTTCTGTAGGAACTTCGGTACACTCTTCGCCAGTGATACAATGTCTATATCTAGGAGTTGTCAATGAATTGAAGACCAGAGACCCCTGTTGAAGCGTACTTTATGGAAGCGTTCGGTCTCCAGAGACAGTATTCGGCCGGTATTGGGCCAGCTTCACGTTGCATGACGAAGTCCAATGCCTCCTCCTGGTACCTAGGTTTCGTTAGCTGCCAAACTTGAGAATTTCCTCGATATTCCTCGACTTACGCTAGCAGTGGCGTGCGAATCCGCATGTCTGCGGTCAGCCTTTTGAGATTGTGTGAGCGTGTCGTGTTCTTGAATACAGTCGCGATTTTTTGCTTCATATGTGCTTGGGTTAATGTCCGCTCGTTTGATATCTGTAAGTGTTGGAATAGATCGCCTGATTCCAATAGAGAAGATTCCAACGGGTCTAAATCAGGACCTGAACCGGTTTCTATAGTACTCAAGTCGATGAAATGAGGGTTTTCGTATTGCAAAGAGGTATCATAGTAATCTGGTTCTTGCAGATGAACCCCTCTAGCCTCTAAGATGTCACCAACCTCTTGACGGGTTTTACGAAGACCATAGATGTTGATATCAACCTCGATGCAGGTATCCTTGTCGATCGTGATCTCACCGCATGTTGCTGACGCCCATGATTCCATAGGCACATAGGCTTCAAACGTGCAGGAGGAAGATATTTGTGTAAGAGTGCCGCTGGACTGGCGGTTTAGTACCCCAAAATGCTCGAAAGATTGAAGCATTTCATGTGGCGTTTTTGGAGGATGCAGTAGGAACTTCTCGGTTCTTCCCTCACGGCGAACGTCGAAGGCATAAATGTCCCGTTTCTCGATCGTATCAAGATTTGTTTGGCGTACTGCCATGTACTTCAGTGCTCCTGGGGCTTGTGGGAGTATTCTCACCATGGTTTTGTGTATCTATAGACCCTGTTAGTGTTAACCTTCGAGTATGGATCATGGAAGAGTAAAGTGTGTTGGGGCATTTACCATCCCATAGCAAATCGTAACCTGATCGCTTACAGATTCGAGATCTTGTTGATTATCAATCTCCAAATCTGGAATTGGAAGCATGAATCTCTCAGGGTCGTAAAGGTACCACGGCTCATCTCTAATTCCTCTGAGGTACCACGGCTCATCCTCTTCAATTACTCCACTAGGGATATTCTCTATCATCTGCCAAAATTTTTCCTCCCAAGGACTCTTCTCGTGTGAAGGAGTGATGACGGCCGAATGATTTTCAGAGGCTATTGGTGGCTCTCTACTCAATCGAACTGCGGAGTTTTCAGAGGTTTCATCAATTCCTGATCCAACTTCAATCTCATCTAAAGATTTTGACTGAGCACGGAATCTTTTGGGCCTTGTGTCAGACTGTGCATGGCTTTCACGTCGTTGACGTTTCCCTGAGGACTGCATTTGAGTCTGGGTCGGGTATGTCTCAACACTATCTTCGAATCCGTAACCCGCTAGGATATATTCATAACTCCGGATTTCTTCAAGGCTAAAATATGTGAGCTAGTGAGCCACTTAGTACAGGAACGAAGGACCTACAAGGTTTCAAAATCTATCTCGTTCGTATCTAGGTAGCCCCGCTCGTTCGAGATACGTTCGGGATCGTCATCGAGGATCTCTGAGAAGTCAAGATCAAACGATTCTCCCATTCTGTCATCAATTCATCGAATGCGCTTCTCAATTCCTTTTGAAACAACAAGAATAGATGTTATCGACGCGACCTCATATAGCGATGCCAAAGCCTTGCGATACAGTTAGTTCTGCCTCGCTTAGCACTGCCTCGGAGCTGTTTTCGCCTGCATGTGGCTTGCATGAAAGCCTCATGCAGGCGGAGACTCAGGTTTGTGCTTTGCTACGCCCCGGAAAAAGCAAAGCGTGGATCCTCCCAACCCAAAAACAATCTGCACCCTTTTCGAAGAAAGTCAACATAGACAATTGCACTGTATGGTGTCGCGAAGTTTCGAAATTTACAAGACACATGACTCTTTAAAAAGATGGCGACCATTGACGACGGATTCAAGCAGGTTTTGGATGACTTCAAAAAGCGCCTGAAACCAGAGGAGCAGACCAGATTTGCAATGACTACTCTTGTTGACTTGCAGAAGGCGGCCAGTGATATCCAAGAAAGGCAGAGAAGGAGCAAGACTGCCCAAAATCTCGCGAGAATCCAGCCATTTCTGCAGGTAATGAGTCAATACACGGAGATAATTGAAGTCTTTCTTAACACATCGTCTATGCTGTGCTTTGTCTGGGGTCCTATGAAGTTCATACTTATGGTGAGTTTGTGGCGAAAAGGAAAATGAGTCTAATTTCCACAGTCAAGCTGACTTGTCTCAGACGGCATGTAACTTGAGCAAGGCGTTCGATGTTCTTCTTGATGCCTATAAGCAGATCGCTGAGGCATTCCCCCTTCTTCTCAAGTATCGCTCTATGTTTGAGAAGAATGATCACATGAAGAAAGTTCTTGTTTGGATGTATGAGGATATATTGAAGTTTCATCTTCGCGCTTGGCGAGTCTTCTCCCAACCGGATAAGCTGCGCCAATTGTCTGCCCCATGGCTTGATAGTTAGATCTGACAAGACACAGCTTGGATAAAAATCTTTACAGCAACATGGAAAGACTTTCAAGAAAGCTTCAAGCCAATATTAAATGACCTCATTCGCCACCGGGAGTTGATAGAGAGCACCGCTAGCCTGGAACAGTTTCAGGAATCGAGAGACGCACGTCTTAAGTTCCAAGCTTAATTCGCTGCTCGCGAAGCAGAGGAGACGCACAAAAAGAAACTCCATATCATAAATTGGTTGGCAGCTGCTGACACAGATTCTGACCAAGTCGCGTTCACTGAGGCAAGAAGTGGCATTTCAGGTAGTGGCTAATGGATACTGGACCAGCTTCAAGTCAAAGCCTGGCTTGATCCAGCTAACAGTTCTTATCCAATGATATGATTAAATGGTAAGCCTGGTGCTGGTAAGTTTCTCCTCCTTTCGTGTTCTTGTCCTATGACGAAGTTTCTTCGGGCCGGCGTCTAGTATCACCCCTCTGCAATGCTATATATACTAAAGCTGTTCAGGAAAGACTGTCCTGGCCTCGGTTCTGATTGAGGCTTGCTCAAAAATCGTTCACTCAGTGGACAATTTGTCTCTCGCATTCTTCTATTGCCGGGACAAGGATGAAGAGAGGAATACATTCGCAAGTGTTGCGAAGGCAATGCTCGTGCAACTACTTCGTCAGAATCCGACAATACTGCCATTCCTGTACGATGAATGTTTAAAGATGGCGAAACCGACTCTGTCAACTTCGGAAGATTGTATCAAATTATTGAGTACAGTTTTCCAAATAGCTCCTCAAATACTCATCATACTTGACGGCATCGACGAATGTGTACAGAAGGAAAGGTCAAAAATGCTCAAGTTCTTCACTTCAAACACAATTAACGCTGGACACCCTGGAAAGGTCCGATGTCTGTTCATAAGTCAGGAGCTCAGTGATATAAAAGGAGCATTACACCCAGCACACACAATAAGACTAGCAAAGGAAGATAGTGAGCGAGATATCAGAAATTTCACGGTGGAATGGGCTCTTGAAATTCAACAACATTTCAAGTTGCCAGACTGGGATAAGGAACGTATCATCGAACTGGTATGTGTAGGTGCTGAAGGAATGTTTTTGTACGCCCGACTTGTTCTACAAAACCTTCGTGATCAGGAGAGCTTGGATTATGTTTACAAAGAGTTGCACCATGATACCTTTCCTGGAGGATTCGAACAAGCGTGGGTTCTCGGTCACTAACGCGCATTCACGAGTTCCGGCTAATTGTATCCAGCTATGAGCGCATTGTCAGCAGAATCATGAGAAATCCGAATTTGGTTCAGCGTAAAACTGCGCGGAAGCTTCTTGGTTGGGTGGCCTTCAGCAAACGACCATTGAAGTGGCACGAAATTCAAGGCGCGACATCGATCGACCTCCAGAATCGCAACGTGAACTTCCAAATTCGTCAGATGCCACTGAATGTTCGTGACATCTGCGGATCACTAGTGGAAATCCTACCCGGAGACCGAGTTCAACTAGTCCACAAAACTGCGCGGGAGCAAGTTATTCACTAATCCAAGTCTGGCAGCATCAGCTAACATATCTTCGATAGCTATCTTATAAAAGACAAGTGCTTAGATGCAGCCGAGGAGGAGTCGAAAATGGCTATACTGTGCATGCAATACCTCACATTCGACATTTTCGAGCCAGATATATCCCCGGAAGACATGCTACAGGCTATCAAGCGTGGAGACTACGCTTTCCTCGAGTACGCGAGCTTGCATTGGTACCGCCATCTGGAGACTACTGTTGTCTCTCTGAAACAGGACGATCTAGACGATGGCACAGATCTGGGTGCCGCGATCAACGAGTTCCTCGAAATGTATGAGCTAGGCCAAAGCCAGAATGAGAAAGTGCAGAAAGAGCAGCTAGAGCGGTGCGCTGCTGTCAAGGGCGTAAATTGCTACGAGTCTCTTTTGTTGCTCTTAACTTACACCAAAGCCAGTCGCATGGCGGAAGAGAGGATGGAAGCCCTTGGCCCTCTCGGCAACACTATCTCCAAAATTCGTAACATTATTGAAGGACTTGGTAAGAGCCCGACCTCGAGTCCAATCCAAAATGGCTACACTGTCGGCACTACCAAGCAAGAGCTCCAACAATTTTATGGGGAGAAATGGTACAAATGCTCTAGGCATGCATGCTATTACTTTCACGAAGGGTTCGACAAGGAAAGAGGCCTGACCGAGCACACCAATCGACACGAAAAGCCTTTCTGTTGCACTGAGATGGGGTGCACAAGAATGTACATCGGGTGGAGTACGGAAAAAGAGCTCAAATCACACATGAGCCAGTATCATCCGGATCCCGCAGCATTGTCCTGGAAATTTCCGCACGTGAAGAAGCCACCGACGAAATACCAGTGTAAGGTCTGCGAGAAGAATTACAACAGAGCGAATTCGTTAAGTACTCATGAAAGGAGAGAACACAGTGAAGAGCGACCGTTCAAGTCAAAGTTTGCGGGAAGGGATTTGTCAGAAAGTATGAGCTGGATAGACATAGCGGGACACATATAGGCAAAAGCCAGGAAAGCCCGCGGCCGATGAACGCTTCCGCGAAACCTGAGGACCGGCAGGATGGATCTCAGAATCATGATTCATCAATTTGACAGTCGCCACTAGATATCAAATGTAGCGATCATGGGGTTCTCTTTGCTCCTCCTGCTAAGGTCGGAAGGGGCTGTCTGTTGGTGGTTGAACTAATTTGTTAGGAAGTGCGGCATTGAGGGATATGGACGCTGGGACTTTGGCAAATGCAAGGGGTCCTGCGCTCGCTATAAACGCAGTGAACCGGAGGAATTTCTTGACGTACAATTTCTAGCCTAGTTTCGTCATGTGACATACAGCCTTATTCAAACTTCACGAGCACCTTCGAGGCTCACTTGCCTTTGAGCACGTACGTCATTCTTTTAGGCGAGGTTGGGTGTCTTTTCAAAGCTGGCTCTACTAATAGAGAAGTTACAGGAAAGTCTCGCGAGGCTGGGCTGCCAGCGATAATGGCGCATTTCATCTCTGCATCTAATGTAGGGCAACTAAGGCGGTTCGCAACTACTAAACGGTTCGCATTTCCAGCTGAGCCGCCATTTACCGGGCAGAGCTGTTCCCTCTGCGCTCACCGAGATCGTAGCAAGGCCATTGCCCATTTTTGACCACGTGCTGGCATACGGTGCAGAAAAGACGCGTTTTGTAGTACAGCTCTACTAATAATTAGCTTTCCACATAAATTTTAAGCGAAACGCGTTTTTTGTAAATTTACGCGATATAACTCTATTACTACTTTTTATTTTTATTTTAATAATTTTATAATTATTTATTTAATTAATTTAAAATTAAAAATTTAAATAATTAATTATATTTTGTAAACGTTAATTTAAACGTTTAATATACGAGTTTTTAAATAATAATATAATTTTTCAAGAAAAACGTATTACGAATATTAAACATTTTAATATTTTTATTAAAAATTAAATAATTATTATTAAAAAAATTTTATATAAATTTTTTTTTATAAAATTTATAAAAATTATTAAAAATATTTTTAAAATATTTTTTATTTTAAAAAATTTAATATTTTATTATTAAAATTTTTCTTGATAATACGTTATTAAATAATATTATTTTTACGAAATTAAAAAAAAAATTATTAATTTTAAAATTTTAATTTATTTTTTTTTATTTTTATTATTAATAATTATTATATTTTAATAAATTTTTTTTTGTATAAATTATATAAATTATATATATATTTAAATATAATATTTAATTTATATATAATTATATTTTATAATTATAATAATATTATAATAATTAAAAATAATAATTATATTTATTAATAATAAATTAAATTTTTTTTAAAATTTATTATTATTATTAAAAAAAAAATTAAATTATTAAAAATTAATTAATAAATTTTTTTTATTTTAATTATATTATTTAAAATTAAAAAATTATAAATTAAATTATTCGAAATAATTAATATTAAAACGAATATAAAAAAAAAAACTTATAATAATTATTTATAATAATTAATTTTATTTTTAATAAAAATTAAAATATTAAAAAATAAAAATATTTTATTATTTTAATTTTAATTTACGAATTATTTATAATTATTTTTGTATTAAAATAATAAAATTAAATCGAATTTTAAATTTTAAAAAATAATATAAAAAAAATTAATTAAAAAAAATTTATTTTTAAAATAAAATTATTTTAAAAATTAAAAAAATACAATTTTTATAATATATTAATTCGATTTATATTAAAATATAATATTAAAAATTATTTAAAAAAAATTTATAATATTTTAAAATTTTTTTTATAAATATTATTAAAAATCTTATTAAATAAATATAAATATTTTATATAAAATTATTAATTAATTTACAAAAAAAATTTTAATAATAAAAATATATATAAATTTATTCGATTAAATATATAAAAAATTAATTAAATAAAATAAATTAAATAAATAATATTAAAAATATAAATTTATAAAAAAAATTTAATATATATTAAAAAACGAATTTTTAAAAAAATCGATTATAAAATAATAAAAATATTTAAATATTATAATATAAAATTTTTTTTTAAATATAATTAATAATTTATTATTTTTTATATTATTTAAATTATTTATAAAAAATTTTTAATAAAAAATATATATAATTATTAAAAAAATTAATATTTAATTTTAATTTTCAATTTTATATATTATTTAAATTTAAAAAATTTAATAAATATTTAAATTAAATTTTTTAATTTAAATAAATAAATTTATTAAAAAATTATATTTTTTTAAAAATATAATATTATTTTTAAAAATTTAAAAAAAAAATAAAAAAAATAATATATTATTATTATTTTTAAATTAATTAATTTAAATTCAAAATATAAAATATTAAATATTAAAATAAAATATTATATTATTTTTATATATATAATTTTAAATTTTAATAATATTATTATAAATATTAAAAATTTATAATTATTTATTATTATAATAAAAATATAAATTAAATATAAAAATAATAATTCGTAAAATAATATATTTATATATATATTCAAATTAAAAAAATATTAAAATTTATAAATAATTTTTATATTTTAATAAATTTATTTTTATTTTTAATTTTTTATTAACTATTTTTAATATTATTTTATATAAAAAAAATATAATTAAAAAAAATATATATTATTATAAATTATTTTAATATTTAAAAAATTGTAATTTATTTTTAAATAATTAATTTTTTTATTTATTAAAAACTATTTATAAAAATTTAAAAAAAAATATTTTTAATAAAATAATATTTAATTAAATTCTTTTTTTATTATTTTAAAATTTTTAAAAACGATTTAATTATAAAAAATTTAAAAAAAAAATAATAATTTTTATTAAAATTTTTAATTATTAATTATAAAAAAAATTATTAAAAATTATTAATTTATTAATACGATTATAAAAATGAATTCGATTATAAAAATAAATACGATTATTTTAAAAAATATTAATAAATTTTTTAAAAAATTTATTAAATTTTTTTTTAATTTTTTTAATAATTTTTTTTTTAAATATTTAAAATAAAAATATAATAATTTTTATAATTTAATTAAAAACTTTATAAATAATAATATTATTTTAAAAAATAATTAATTTTATAATTTAATTTATTAAAATTATAATATTATTTTTAAATAATATAAAAATTAAAAAACTTTATATAAATTTTAATAATAAATTATTATTTTTAAAAAATTATTAATTTATTTTTAAATATATTTAAATTATAATTTTATTTATAATATTAAAAATATAAAAATTATTAAAATTTTAAAATAAATTAAATATAATAATATTTTTAAAATTTATATTTAATATTTTAATATTATTATTAAATTATTTTATTAATTAATTAAAAAAAATTAATATTTTAAATAAAAAAAATAAAAAATTATTATAATATTTTTATAAAATAAATTTATAACGATTTTAATATTTTATAAAATTTATTATAATTTTATTAATAAATAAAAAATAAAAACGAATAATTTAATACGAATTAAAATTTTAAAATTGTATTAAATAAAATTATAATATAATAAAAATCTTTTATAAATTATAATTTTAATTATATAATATTTATTTTATTTTTAAAATAAATATTAATATATTTATTATTTAATTAAATTAAATAATAATAAA
>MU119351.1:93737-122499 GCA_014904845.1 Acephala macrosclerotiorum
AAATATAATAATATTTTTAAAATTTATATTTAATATTTTAATATTATTATTAAATTATTTTATTAATTAATTAAAAAAAATTAATATTTTAAATAAAAAAAATAAAAAATTATTATAATATTTTTATAAAATAAATTTATAACGATTTTAATATTTTATAAAATTTATTATAATTTTATTAATAAATAAAAAATAAAAACGAATAATTTAATACGAATTAAAATTTTAAAATTGTATTAAATAAAATTATAATATAATAAAAATCTTTTATAAATTATAATTTTAATTATATAATATTTATTTTATTTTTAAAATAAATATTAATATATTTATTATTTAATTAAATTAAATAATAATAAATTTTTTTAATATTTTAATTATTTAATTTTAAAATTAAATATAATAAAAAAAATATTTATATTATTATAAATAAATTATTTAAAAAATCGTAAATAAAAAATAATAATTTAAAAAAAAATATTAATAAATTTATTATAATCGAATTTAATTATATTAAAATAATTTTAATTTTAATTAAAAAACGAAAAATTAATTAAAAAATTAAAAATAAATATATAAAATAAAAATATTTATTTAAATTTAATATTTTTAATATTAATTACTATTTTTAAAATTATTAAATAATAATAATAATAATAATAATAATAATAATAATATTATTAATATTATTATTATTATTATTATTATTATTAATATTATTATTATTATTATTATTATTATTAATATTATTATTAATATTATTATTAATATTATTATTATTATTATTATTATTATTATTATTATTATTATTTATTTTTTTATATAAATTTTTTAAATTTTTTTATTTTAATTTTTATATTAATTAAATTTAAAAAATTTATTAGTAATAAAAAAAATATTATAATATATTTATATTTATATTAAAAAAATATAAAATTATTATTATTTTATTTCGATTAATTTATAAATTTTAATTAAATAATATACGTTTAATAATTAATTATATATATAATAAAATATTATTTTTTTCGATATTTTAAATATTCGTTTTTAATTTATAAATATTTTTATTATTTTTTAATATAAATAAAAAATATTAATAAAAAATCGATTTTAATTTTTATAAATTATAATTATTTCAATTTTTTAAAAAAACTATTTAAATAAATTTTTTTTAATACGAAATTACGAAATTTAATAAAAGAATTTTTAAATTATATTTAATTAAAAATTAAAATTATATATTTATAAAACGAATATTTTTATTAAACGATTTTATATTAACAATTTTACGAATTTTAATTTTTAAATTTCTATTTTAATAAATTTAATTTTTATTAATATTAATAAAAAAATATATAATAAATTTTAAATGTTTTTTAATAATCGATTTTAAAAAATTTTTAATAATAAATCTTTTTTTAATAATATTTAATTTAAAAAATTAATATAATTTTTAATATAATTTATTATATAAAAATATTAAATTATTAAATTTCGTTTAATAATAAATTATAATTTAAATTAAAATAAATTTTTAATATTTTAAAATAAAAAAAATAAATTTAAATTTAAAATTTATTTATTTATTTATTTTCGCGAAATTTTTTAAAAAAAAAACAAATTATTAAAAAAATTAAAAAAATTAATAATATTTTTAAAAAAAAATAAAAAAATTAAATACGTATATTAAAAATTAAAATTTTTTTAATATTAATTAATAATTGTATTTAATTATAAACTAATAAAAATTTATTTAAAAAAAAAAAATAAGAAATATAAATTTTAATACAAAATAATATTAAAAGAAATTAATATTACGTTTTTAAATATTATTAAATTATAAAAGATTTATATTATTTTTTTCGTAAAAATAATTTTTTAACGTTTTTTCGATTTTTAAAAACTTGAAAAAATCAATTATAAAAAAATTTATATTTTTAAATAATTAATTTAAATTTGTATTTATTATATAAAATAAAATTATTTATAAACTCGAAAAAAATAATAATTGTTTATATTTAATAAAAAATATTATTCGATTTTAAATTTTATTTAAAATAATATTTATTTATTTTTTTATTTTAATCGAATTTATTTATTTTTTATAATTTTAAATTAATTGATTAATTATATAATTATATTATTTTATGATTATATAAAATTTTTACGTTTATTTTTTTTTTTTTTATTCGTTTTAAATTATTTATAAAATATTCGTAAAATTTTTATAAAACGTTTAAAATATTTATATATTAATTAAATAAAATTATTAATAAAATATATTAATATATTTATTATATAATTAAAAATTATATTTTTTTATTTAAATAAAATAAAACGAAAAAAAAAAAAAATTGAATATATTTTATATATAATAAAATTTTATAAAAAAAATATATATATTGATAATATTTTTTAAAAATTTATTAAAAAAACGTTAATATTACTAAATAAAAAATTTATTCGAGAATTTAAAAATTTTTTATAAATTTATAAAATTTATATTATTAAAAATAAATAATTTATTATCGAAAAATTAAAAAAAAATTATTAATAAAAAAAAATATTATAAATAAATTAAAAAAAAAATATTTAAATATATATATTTTTTAATATTATTTAAATAATATTTAAATAAATTTTATTTATAAAATAAATATTAATTTTTAAAATAATTTATTTTTATTAATATAAAATATTTAACTTTTAAATTAATAATATATAAAATTGAAAAAATATAATAAAAAATTATTATAAAATATATTGATTAAAATATTTATAAATTTAATCAAAAATATAATAAAAAAGTATTTAATATTTTTAATATTAAATTATAAATTTTTTATAATTATTAAAAAATTAATATAATAAAATAATAAAAAAAAAGTTATAATTTTATAATAATAATAAATATAATTTAAATATATTTTAAAATAAACGAAAATTAATAATTATATATATTTTTATAAAAAGAAATTATATTATTATAAATTTTTATAATTAATTAATTAAAAATTAAATTAAAATATTTTTAATTATTTTCTATTTAATTTAAATAAATTTAATATAATTTATTTAATAAATATTATATAAAATATAATTTTTAAAATTCAATTATTAAAGTTTATTAAAATATTAAAAAATATAATTTTACGTTTTATAAATTCGTAAATACGTTCGAAAACGTTTATATTAAATTATAATTCGCGATCGATATTATAATACGTTTATAAAAAGCGTAATAATATAATAATAATTTTAATTGTAATTTTTAAAAAAAAATTAAAAAAATTATAATAAAATTAATCAAAATTAAATCGATTAAACATATAAAAAACGTAATAAAAAACGTAAATATAAATTAATTTTAATTTTTTTAATTTAATAAAAAAAAACAAAAAATTATTTTAAAATAATAATAATTATTATATAAATTATAATTATTAAAAATGAATTTATTAAAAAATGTATTATATTTATAATAAATTAAATTATTAATTAATAAAATATATAATAAAAAAACGATAATAAATATATTTTAAATTTTAATAATACATTTAATATATTATTAATTGCGACGTTATAATAATTTATTATAAATTTTTTTTTATTAAATACGAAAATATAAAAAGTTTTTTAAAAAACGATAAAATTGAAAAAATTAATTAATTATTAATAAATATAAAAATAAAAAACGAAAATAAAATTTAAACGATTAATTTATTTATTATTTTATTATAAAAAAAATTATATTAAATAATAAAATTATAAAAATATTAATTATTAATTAATTATAATTTTAAACGTTATAAAAAATCATTAATAAAATTTAATTAAATATATTGAAAATTAATATTTATAAAATTCGATTTAATAAAAATATAACGTTATTATAAAAAATAATTTAAATTAATATATTATTAAATATTGTAATGTTTTATATCGTTTTAATAAATATATTATTTTTATTTTATATTTAATATATAAATAAAATAAAAATAAAAATATTTTAATTATATAAAAATTAAATATTTTATAAATATTATTATATTAATAATAAAAAAATTTGATTTAAAATTTAATTATAATAATTATATTAATAATTTAATTATTTATTATTATTAAATATTATAATAAAATTATATTTTTTTTTAAATTTTTTTATAAATAAATAATTTCGAAAATAATATTAATTACGTATTTTTTAATATATAAAAAGTTTTTATTTATTATAAAATAATTAAAAAAAAAATTTTAATTTTTTTTAAATTACAAATTATTTCAAATAAATTATTTTAATAAATTTTATTAAAAATTAAAAATTAAAAATTAATTAATAAATCTTTTTAATTTTAATTATATTTTATAAAATTATAAAATTTTAAAAAATATTAATTTATAAAAATTACGTATTAAATTATTTAAAATATATAATATTAAAATAAATATAAAAAAAAAATTATAATAATTATTTATTATAATTAATTTTATTTTTAATAAAAAATAAAAATATTTTATTATTTTATATTTTAATTTTAATTTTTTTAAAAATTGTAATTCGTAAATCGTTTATAATCGTTTTTAAATTAAAATAATAAAATTAAAATAAATTTCGAATTTTAAAAAATAATATAAAAAAAATTAAAATAAAAAATTTTAATTAAAAAAATCGATTAAAAAAATATTTATTTAAAAAATATATTTTATTAAAACGAATAAATAAACGAAATTTTAAATAAAAATTAAAATAAATTTTATTTAAAAATAATAATTAATAAATTATTTATATTAAAATTTCTTTTTTAATAAAAAACTTTTTTATTTTAAAAATATAAAATTTCAAAAAATATATATTTATATTAATATTATAAATATTTTTTTTAAACTTTTTAAAATATTATAATTTTTTTAAAATAATACGACAATATATACGAAAATTATAAAATTATTTTAAAAATTAAAAAAATATAATTTTTACGATATATTAATTCGATTTATAAAAAATAAATTTAATTTATATTAAAATATAATATTGAAAACTATTTAAAAAAAGAATTTCACGAATATAATTAAAAATATTATCGAGTAAATATAAAATTCTTATATAAAATTATCGATTAATTTATAAAAAAATTGTTAATAATAAAAATATATATAAATTTATTTAATCGAATATTTAAAAAATTAATTAAACGAAATAAATAGTATTAAAAACGCGAATTTATAAAAAAAAACTTTTAATATATATTAAAAAATAAATTTTTAAAAAAATCGATTATAAATCGATAAAAATATTTATTATAAAAAAATAAAAAATACTCGATTATTTATTAGAATTACAAAATATTAAATCTCTTATATTCAAAATCAAATTACGTATTAAACTAGTTCGAATACGAATTAATAATACTATTTTACTATAATCGTTTTTTTTTACGTAGTGCTCGTCTCGAGCACTTATAACTCATCCAATCAAAAGTATTATATTCGCATTTCCAGAAAGCTCTCTACTTTACAATCAATAGTTAATAGAGTTTCAATTAATAAAATTTCGTCTAGAATCGATATTTTAGTTTTATAAACTATTCTAGTCAAATTAGTATACCCAGCTTACGACTACTCTCAATAATCGTTTAGAGACTATCGATCAAGTCTAGTAATCTCTTTTTATAGTATTAACAATAGTATAAATATACGGTAGAATGCTCGTAGAATAGAAAGTTCGAATACTTGAAAAGCAATAAATCGAGAAATGAATCGTAGAATCGAAAAAGTCATAGAATTGAATCGAAATAAGAAAAGTGGAAAAAAGCGGAGATGGGTAGTAAAGTGCGAATTATGTAAAACAGTCTCAAAGTAGAAATGTAGTAATTAAAGTATTAACTTCGTAGGTTCGAATAACTCAATTAAAAGATCGTAAATCGATCGAAAGAAAAAGAGAAGATCGAAAAAATCGAAATCATCGTAGAATCGAAGAGCTCGCAGAATCGTAGAATCGTAAAATCGGATGAATCAAATGAATCGAATAAATCGAATGAATTGAATGAATCGAATAAATCGAATAGATCGAATGAAACTATAATAGCATTACTAATTTGTCTGCGAACTAAACTAGAAAGCTAGAGACTGCGGCGGCTTTTCGAGCCATTAATCGTCTTTGCGTAAGTCACTAATGTAAAAAGGCAAAAGATGCTCGATTGTTTTCTAGGATTACAAGATGCCAGATCTCTTATATCCAGAACCAGATCACGTGCCAGACTAGTCCAAATGCGAATCAACAACACTATTCTATTACAATATTCGAAAAATATATATCGATTTTATTTATTAATTAAAAATTATATACGATATATTAATAATAATTTAATATTAAAATATTATAAAAAAATAAATTATAATATTAAATAAACGATTATAATAATAAATAAAAAATTTCGATTATAAATTTCGATTTTTTTTATTTAAATTTATATTTAATAAAAAATTTCGTTTTTATAAACGATTTTTTTATTATAAACAAAAATTTTAATTCGTAAATCGAATATATTAATATTTTTAATAATAAAATTTATAATATAATTTATTTTATTAAAATTTTATAAAATATAAAAAAATTATTTATATAATTTTAATTTTCGAATTATACGTAATAATAATAAAAATCGATATAAAAATTTCAATTTTTATTATTTTTAATTTTATTATAAAACGATTAAAATTAAATTAAATTTTTATAATTATTTATATCGATATTTTTTTTTTTACGAATATATAATTAAATTCAATATTATTAAAAAAAACGTTTTATAATCGATATTATAATTATTAAATAATTATACAAATATTAAAAACTTTTAAAAATTCAATAAATTATTAAAAATAATAATTTAATTAATATTATAATTAAATTTAATATTAATAAATTATTTATATTATTTATTAATATAAATTATTTTAATATTAAAAAAAAAAAAAAAATATAATATTTAAAAATTAATTAATAAAAACGAAAAAAATAAAAAAAAATTATTAAAAAAAAAAATTAAAAAAAAAATATAATTATTATTTTAATATTTTTTTTATTTATAATTTACAAATTAAAAAAAACGTTTTTTTTAAAAAGAAATTATTAATATTAATTTAATTAAATAATCGTTTAAATAATTAATTAAATAATTATAATTATAATTTTTATTATTTTTAATAATTATTTTATTATATAAATAAATAAATTTTTTTTTTAAAAAAAAAAAATTATTAATATTTTATAATTAATTTTAAATATATTAAATATTTTTAAAAATATTATAATTAATATTAATATTATTTAATAAATTTTATTATAAAAAACTTTTTATATTTATATATTATATATATTTATTTATTTTCGTAATAAATTTAAAATAAATAAAATTTTATTTAAATTTAATTAATTTTAATATAATATAAAATTAAAAATATAAAATATTAATTTTTTTATTATTAAATTTAATAATATAAAAATAAAAAATAAAAATTATAAATTTATAAAATTAAATTTATAATAATATATTAAAAATAATATAAAAATGAATTAAAATTTTAAAATATATATAATTATAAAAAAAAATATTTTTATATTTTTTTTAAATAAAATTTTAATATTTATAAATAATAAATAAAATAAAAATAAAATCGTTTTAAAATTAAAAATATAAATTATATAATTAAAAATAAAAAAATAATTTTTCGTTTTTATTATACGTTAATAATATATAAAACTCGTTAATTTTAATATAAATAAAAACATAAAAAAAAAACGAAAAATATATAATATAATATTAAAATAAATATTTTTTTATTTATATTTTAAAATAATTAATATTTATTAAATTTTTTATAATTTTTTTTTTATTAATTATTCGTTTTAAAAATTCATATTAATTTTTATTAAATTATATATTATTTATATAATACGAATTATTTTAATTATAAACGAAAAATATTAAATTTTAATTAAAATATTTAAATTTAAAAATAAAAATAATTACGTAATAATTTCAAATTAATATATAATCGATTTAATAAAAAATATTAAAAATTTAATTTATATATAATTATATTATATTTATAATTATAAAATATTAATTAATTTAAATTATATAAAACGTATAAATAAATTAAAATTTAATTAAATATTATTAAATTTTAAATTTTAAACGATTTTATTAATTCGTTATTATGTAAATTAATAAAATAAAATCGTATTTAATAAAAATTGTAATCGTAATATTATTTAAATTTGTTTTTATTTTAAATATTAAATATTTTTAATTTTTTAATTAATAAAATATAATTATACGTAAATTTTATTTCGTTTTATAATATTTTAAAAAGTTTACATATAATTATATTTCTTTTATTAATATTTAATATATTTTATTAATCTAAAAAATAATTATATAATATTTAAAAAAAATTTAAAAAGTTTTTTTTTGAAATTATATATTAAATAAAATAATTTAAATTAATTAAATTAATTATATTATTTTAATTTAAAAAACAAAAAATTTAAAAAATATTTTTATAATATAAAATTAATTATAAAATAAAAATTTTAAAAATCTTTTAATATAAAAATTTATTAAAAATATTAAAATTTAAAATAAAAATAAATTATTAAAATCGAAAATTTTATAATTTTTTATAAAAACGTTTTTACGAAATTTATAAAATAAAATATATATCGAATATTGAAAAAAAAAATTCGTTTAATAATTAATTTATAAATTAACGAACGAAATTTTTTTTTAATATTAAAAAAAACATTTTATAATTATTAAATATTTATAAAATAAATATAAATTAATATATATATAATTATTAAAATATTAAAAAAATTATTTTATTTTATAATTATAATAAATTCGATTATTATTATTATATTAATTTTTTTATTATTTTATAAAATTTTAATAATTTATTGATTTTTAATAAAATTATAATAAATAAAAAAAAATTTAATTTTAAATTTTTTATTATTTTTTATAATTTTATTTATAAAAATAATTTAAAATAATATATTTGAATTTTTAATTTATATTAAAAAAAATATTAATAATTGTTTTTTATTCGATTAATTATTAAAAATATTAATATTATTTAAAATTTAATTATAAAATTAATCGATTTAAATAAAATTTATATATATAAAAATTGTTTATAAAAAATATTAAATTTATATACGAATAAATATTATAATTAAATATTATAATTAAAATATTTTAAAATTAAACGATTTAATTAATTAAAATATAATCGTATAAATATTTATTTATAAAAATCATATATAATCATTTATAATTATTAAAAATTAAAAATTTTAATATTTTTATAAATCGAAATTTATTTATTAATTGATTATTAATTAATAATTAATTTTTTTAATTAAATATTAAAAGTTTAAATATATAATTATTACGTAATACGCGTTATTAATAAATCGTTAATATTATTAATAAATAATTAATATTTAATAAAAATTTTAATATAATTTTATTAAATTATTTATTATAATAAAATATAAAAAAATTTTATTTTTTTTATATTATTATAAATTTTAATAAATAATTTTTTTTTGTATTATAAATAAAATAATTTAATAATTTTTAATATATATTAATTTTATAAAATAAATTTAAAATTTTTAAATAATTTATTATATATTTAATATTTATATTATAATTTATTTTAATAAATATTTAAATTATTAATATAATTATTATAATTTAATTTTGATAAAATAATTATTATTTAAATATTATTAATTTTTTCGATTTTATAATTTTTCAAAAAAGAATTTATATTTTTATATTTAATAAATTTATATAATATTATAAGTAATAATATATTAAACGTATTAATAAAATTTTAAATATTATAAATAGAATATTTTTTTTAAATATTTATAATTTATATAATAATAATTATTATTTTAAAATTATTTTTTATTTTTTTTATTAAATTAAAAAAATTACAAAATTTAAATTAATTTATATTTACGTTTTTTATTATATTTTTTATATATTTAAATAATTTTATTATAATTAAAATAATTATTATATTATTACGTTTTTTATAAACGTATTATAATATTAATCGCGAATTATAATTTAATATAAACGTTTTTAAATATAATTATAAATTTATAAAATATAAAATTATATTTTATTTAATATTCGTTAAATAAATTATATTAAATTTATTAAAATTAATTAAAAAATAATTAAAAATATTTTAATTTAATTTTTAACGTATTAATAATAATATTTTATAATAATATAATCTTTTTTAATAAAAATATATATAATTATTAATTTTTATTTATTTTAAAATATATGTATTTTTTATTTATTATCGTTATAAAATTATAATTTCTTTTTAATATTTTATTATAATAAAATAAATTTATTTAATTTTTAAATATAATAAAAAATATTTTATTATATTAAATTTTTAATAATTTAATATTAAAAATATTAAATAATTTTTTATTATATTTTTTTATTAAATTCGAAAATAATTTAATTAATATATTTTATAAAAATTAAAAATTTTATTTTTATAAAAATAATTTATTTTAAAAAATAATATTCGTTTTATAAATAAATTTAATTCGAATATTATTTAAATAATATTAAAAATAAAAGTTTTATTAATTTATTTATAATATTTTTTTAATAATAAATTTTTTATTTTTAATAATATAAATTTTATAAACTCGTAAATAAATTTTAAATTTTTAAATAAATTTTTTATTTATTCAAATTAAAATTTTTTTTTATAAAATTTTATTATATATAAAATAAATTTATTTATTTATTTTTTATTAAAATAAAACATTTTTTTATTTAATTTTATAATAAATAAATTTTTTATATAAAATTTTTTTTTTTCAAATTTTTAATTAAATAATAAATATATAAATTTTTTAAATACTTTATAAAAACTTTATAAATAATTTATAAAATTCGAAAAAAACTTTAATTAATTAATAATATTATTATATAATTAATTAATTAATTAATTTAAAATTATAATAATTAAATATCGTTTTAAATAAAATTTAAAATCGAATAATATTTTTTATAAAATATAAATATTTATAATTTTTTTCGAATATATAAACGATTTTATTATTAATTATTTAAATTTTTAATTTTTATATATTTTTTAATATTATTTTATATTAAAATTTAAATTTTATAATTTAATTTTTATTAATTAATATTAATAATAATTAATTAAACGTATATAAATTTTTTTTAATTTTTAATATATATATTTATTTATAATTAATTGAAAAACGAAATTCGAAATATTTAATTTATTACTATAATATATTTATTATTTATATAATATTATTTACAAATATAATAAAAATATTTAAAAAATAATATAAATATTTAAAATTTAAATAAAATTTAAAAATATATAAATTTTTAATATAATTAATATTTAAAAAATTAAAATAAATTTTTTTTATAAATATATATATATAATAATATTTATCAAATTTCAATTTTATAATATTTTAATACAATTTTAATTAATTATATTTTTTTAATTATAAAAATTTTAATATATATATAAAAACAAAAATTTATATTATAAAATTTTATATTTTTATATTTATAATAATAACGTTTAATAATATTAGTTTTTTATATATATATTTTTTTTTTTTGAATTTTTTATTATAATATTATATTAATTTAAAAAATAAATTAAATTTATAAAAAAGCAAATAATAAAATTCATTATATTTTAAACGACTAATATAATAAAATATCGTTTTTATTCAATAGAATTTTATAAACTAATAAAAATTGAGTGTTTTATTAAACATTTATCCCAGCTTTACTTCGACAGATTTCCAAATTCTCTCCTCCGCTATTAAGCTTTCAGAAGTAGAACTCCATAAGGAAAGGCCTAATCTTTGCCACTTCGTATGACCCTGATGATTTATTTGAGATACAATAATGCCTACAGACTCATCCTGGTCATCATCTGTAGCCTCCAAAAGTTTTCCCACAAGCAGCATGTGAAGATCGTGTCCATAAAATGATAGCAGGGCATCTGCTAGTACATGATACCTAGCATCCTTGACCGAAGAGAGATTCCGCAAAGAATTTGGAAGCTCAGTCAGATACGGCACTGTAGCATCCAATAAAATAGTTTGTACGGCCGAATAGCTTGACCCGTCTTCTCTATTTAGAGAGCCAGATGCATCGCGCCAAAGCTGACACATTGACTGGAAACTACACATTCTTCCTTTGAAGAGCGCGGTCTCCGTATCGTCAACAGTGATCGTGCACATGCTCTCTGGAATGGTTTCCGCGAACAGAAGTTGTTGAGGAACTGTGGCATACTGATCGACAAGCCAGGCTTTGCCTGCTTGAGATGGATGAGAATGAACAAAGAGCTGAGCCCATACCGGAGACCGGAGGTTGAGCGCTGCTCCAAGCTGTATCTCTAGTTGCTCCAAAGTGAAAATGCGGTGCGGCTCCCGAGAAGTCCCTAATTTAAAATCAAAGACCTGCATAATGCCATATATACGGTCGTTAATATCAATCGAATTTCGATGGCATGAGGCGCTGTAAACAACACATGGATTGTTGAAGATCGATCCCTCGAAGCCAAGCTGTTGGATGGAACGCACAATTTTCTCAAGGAGTTCCTGATTTGGAAGTAAATCGCCTGGGGTATCCCGGAGACATTTTGTTACAGCATCGTGGATTATATTGGTCTGGATTATCAGATTTGCCACAGTGATCTGATTCCCATCCAATGAACTCAATCGATATGCTGGGCAAGCATCGCGGGACAGCAAAATTCCTTGGGGTCGCAGATACATTTCTTGCAAGGTCCATAGAGAAGTAAACCAAGGATCCCTCCTAAAGCCATCTAGGACCTTAACGACGGAGTTACACCAAGATCTGCTGCCGAGTGTGTTGGGACACATAGGGACAGCATAGTTGTCTCCAGAATCTTGGATTTGGTCTTCCTCGTCATCGTCCATCAAGGCAGCATTGTTGTCTGTGGCCTCTTCAAGTATTGCCGCGAGACCTAACAGCTCGTCCGCTTGTCTTTGAAGGTCGGCAGCTGAGAGCAGGTGGAGCCAAATGTAGGAAGTTCTTGCGCCGTTAAAGATCCCAGCCTGCCTCCCAATTTCGAACATCTTCGTGGCATGGTCCTCCTGATCAATACATGCGATATCTACCCAGATAAACAACACGTCCCGAGATGCCCGCTTGATCACAGTGCGAAACTCCTCAGTCGAAAAGCAGTCAGCACTCACTGAGGGTACTTTCCAAGTTATGTTGTTGATGGAAAGCGCCGGACCTTCCTCGCACGCCCAACGACCCCAAGTATAGCTCAGAACATTGTATTCTGGCTCTTTAAATGATTCACGGGATGTAGAACTGGTATAGACGTTATCTGCGTTGCGTTGAAAAGATGTCATGGTCGAGATGTGAAGGAGCCTAAGAGGCCAAACTGCATTTGTACTCGACACGGAAAATGGATCCCGGCCATTCGCCATCTCGTTAGTAGAACTTGCCCCATCCACCATGGTGGAAAGTGTTGGGGTCGTAGAGATTAAAGCAGTACGGAGTATGAAACCGTATGGAAGGCTTGCGGAGATCGTGGAGAGGATGCCCGCAGCCACTTTTGAGAGGGAGTGGCAGTAGAGTAGAGGGTGGCTTCCTCTTCCTGCAATCGATTTCGTTTTAGGAGGAAAGATAGGTCGTTGCGATGGTTATGTGGCGTTCTTCGTTTCGAGGGGTCTGTCACGGCAACGGCTGTCTGAATATTGGCAGGCGGAAGAACTCTGGAGATAGAAGGGTTGGCTAGTTGCAAGACTGATGTGAACTATGCCTAGCCCTCGGATGATCGCTTATGAAGATCGCTGTGAAGCTGATCTAACCATTGACTTAATCCAACGGCGGATTTTTTGGGGCCTGGCGGTTCTGCTCACGCAGTACTGGGTCAACGAGGAGAGAGGGTAAGGGTACGAGAGCGGACTTGATTCTTAAAGTAGTAGGTTCAGCGTAGGCTTAAATTATCGCTACGCGGCCGCTTCGCTTAACGTGAGAACTATAGCAAGCATATGGTCGAGGTGCGTTACCCCACTAAAATCGCAAAATCGCAAAATCGCAAAAACATTGTAATATAGTGCATTATTACGATTGCATTGTAACGACGCTTTTTATACTTATTAATATATATTTCTCAGTAAAAAAAAAAGTTTTTAAATTATACGAATTTAATTTTTTTTTAATAAAAATTATAAAAATTTAAATAAAAATAAACGATTTTATAAAAAAAAAAAAAAAATAAAAAAAATATATAATTTTTTTTTTAATATATTTTTTATTATTATTTAAATTTTTTTTTAAATAAATAATTTTTTATAAATAATTTTTTATTTTTTTTAAATAATAATTTTAAAATTTAAATAAAAAATAAATTCAAATATAAAATAATTAATATAAATAATTTTTTTAAATAAATATAAATTAATATATATAATTAAAATATAAAAATTATAAAAATTATAAAAATTAAAATTAAAAAATTAAAAAATTTAAATTTAAATTTTTTTTTAAATTATAAATATTAATAAAAAAAAAATAAAAAAAAAAATTTAAATTTTAAAAAATTAATCAAATAAAAAATATATAATAAAAATTAAATAAAAATATATTAAAAAAAAAAAATAAATATAATAAAATAAATATTAAATTTATTAAAATAAAATTATATTTATAATATATATTAAATATTTTTAAACGAATTTAAAAATTATTAAAAAATTATTAAATTAAAATTAATATTAATTAATTATTAATAATTATTAATAATATTAAATATTATATTTAATTAATTATAATTATAATTTTTAATATTTTTATACGAATTATTTAATAATATATATTTACGTTTTATTAATATTATAAATTTAATTTTAATTTTTTATTAAAAATTAATAATATTAAAAAAATTAATTTATTATTATTTTATTTTTAATTTAATATAAAATAATAAATATTTTTTAAAATTTTTTATTTTTATTTTATAAAATTTTATTAAATTTATAATAAATATAAAAAAAATATAATATATTTTTTATTTTTTATATTTATAAAAAATATTTAATAATAATTAATTTTTTTTAAATATTATAATATTATTTAATTTCGTATTAAAAATAAATATATTAAATAAATTTTAATTATAATATTATATTATTAATAAAAAATAATTTTAATATAAAATTTTTTTTTTTAATAAATCGAAAATAAAATATTTAAAATATTAAAAAATAAAAAATTTAAAATTTAAAAATAATTAATTATTAATTTTTTTAATTAATAAAAATATTATTATTTTATAATTTTTATATATTTAATTTTTATTAATTTAATATTATATTTTTTAATTATATTATATATTAAAATTTTTATAATAAAAATAAAAATATATTTATTAATAATATTTGAAAATCGAATATTATTTTTATTTTCGTTTTAATTTTATAATTAATAATAAAATTATTTTATTATAATAAAAAAAAATTAAAAAAAAATTTATATTAATAAAAATAAAAAATAAAAAAATAATTTATAAAAAAATATTTATTAATATAAAATAATTATATAAATTATAATTAAAATTTAAAATAATAATTAATAATTTAAATATTAAAATTAATAAATTTATTATTATAAAATAAATAAAAAAATAAAAAAATAAAAAAATAAAAAATAAAAATATATATATTTAATAAAAAAAATTATAAATTATTATATATTATTTTATTATAATTAAAAAATAAATTTTTTTAATAAATTTAAAAATATAATTTTTTTAAATTATTATTTCGATTTTAAATTTTTTATATTTTAATAATTAAATATTTTAAAAAAAAAAATTATTTTTAAATTATAAAATTAATATTAAATTTTTTTTTATTAAATCTTTTTAATAAAATAATATATAAAATTTAAAATATTTTATTATTCGATTATATTTATTAAATTTTTTTTTAAATTATATTAAATTTAATTAAAATATTTAAATATAATAATTTAATTAATTTATTAAAAAAATATATAATATATAATATATAATAAATATTAAAATTTTAATTATATTACGTTTATAATTACAATTTATTAATTAATTCAAATTATATAAAATTTATAAATAAATTATATTAATAAATTTCAATTTAATAATAATAAATTTAATTTTTTTAAATATAATTAAATCGATTAAAAAATTATTATTAAATTTATTAAATTAATTTAAATTAAAATAATAAATTTTACGTTTAAAGTATTTAAAATCGTTTAAAACGTTTAAAATATTTAATTTGAATTAATTAAAATATATAAATTTAAAATATAAATTTTTTAAATAAAAAATATTAAAATTTTTAATTATATATATATATTTTTAATATTATAATCAATTATTAAATATTTTATTTTATTTATTTTATTTTACTCGATTATATACGTAGAATATTATATGTAAATTATTTATTAAATTTAAATTTTTAAAAATAATACGATTTAAAATATTTTTAAATTAATAAATAAAAATTTCATAAAATAAAATATATATTAAAAATTTTTAAAATTAAAAATACTAAAATTTTGAGTTTAAAATGTAATCGTATTAATTCGATTAAATTTAAAATTGCATTAGCGCATTTTGACAAAAAATATTAAAAATTGTATATTTAAATTTTATAATAATATATTTTAATATATATACGATAAAATTAATTAAAATTTTTAAAATAAAATCTTATAATACAAAAAATTATATATATTAAATTTCAAGTAATTTAACTTTGAATCTATTGAACATTTTATACTTATAAACTCTAGAGCGTTTAGAGCGTTTGGACGTCTAGAGCTCGTCTGGAGAGCTTGGAGCGTGTCTAGAGCGTTTAGAAGAATAAGCTATTATTTGATTGGTCTGGCTAAACGGCTTCAGTCTGGGCCTAGACTGATCGCAATCTGATAGGCTCGGCAGACGGCGCTCTAGACTAGAGCTAACCTGACAGGGAATGGCACGCCGGCCCGATTACTAGCGAATTTTCGATTAAATTGAAATTTCCCGATGTGAAACTTAATTAAATACCTTTATATTCTAAGTTTCAAGCGATTCTATTAATCTATTGTTGCGCAAATCAATAGAATATAATCGCACTCAGCAAAAATCGCGATCGCAAAACTCTCAAGTGCGCTGCTGCCTTAGGCACTAAGGCCGGCAACCGCTCCTCCGGTGAGAAACACCAAAACTCTCAAGTGCGTTTCTGCCTTAGGTATTAAGGCACTCATTTAAGTGCTGAAGCGCAGCTCTCGAGAGGAGTCCTAGGGGGTCTCCCCCTGGAATTATATACTAAGTAAAGTAATCTAAATTAATTGAATCGATCGTAGTAGCTGCATATAAGACGAGGGTCCCAGGGAGTGTCCCTCTGGTAATAAAACTCCGTAGTAACTGGATTTTGCCTTAGGCACTAAGGGGCTTATCAGCTTATCGCTCTCACCGCCCGGCAGAATCCAGAACCTCAATAAAACTATTCCAACTTCAAATGCTTATAATACGCTCAAATTAAGAGCTTTTAGCTTGAAACTTAAAATAAGATTAAATTACTAAAGTCGAAGACTTTGCAGTCCTTCGCAGGGGCGCCCCTGCGAGGCCTGCGGAGCAAAATGTGCGTCGAGTGTCGAAAGAAACGTTTTATATATTATATTTATTATATATCGTTCGAATTATTATATTTGAAATATATTATAAAAAAATAAAAAAATTTAATCGTAAATTAATTCGTTTTAATTAATAAATTAAATTTATTTAAAATAATTTATAATTCGTAAATTATTTAATTAATTAATTAATTAAAATAAAAAAAATAAAAATTATTATTTATTTTATAATAAACAAAAGTTTTTTATATATTAAAAAATATATAATTAATATTATTTTCGAAATTAATTATTAATAAAAAATATTAAAAAAAAATATATAATTTTATTATAATATTAATATTATAAATATATATATATAAAATATTTTTAATTAAAATACGTCGAAATTCGAAATTAAAAAAAATATATATAATATAAAAAAGTAATAAAATACAAAGTAAAAAAGTTTAATCGTAAATTAATTCGTTTTAATTAATAAATTAAATTTATTTGAAATAATTTATAATTCGTAAATTAATTTATTAATTAATAAAATAAAAATAAAAATAAAAAAATTATTAATTAATTTATAGTAAGCGAAAATTCTTTATATACTAAAAAACACGTAATTAGTATTACTTTTGAAATTAATTATTTATAAAAATTTTTAAAAAAAAATATATATATAATTTTATTATAATCGTTTTTTTATATAATAAATTCGTTTTAAATCTCGAAAAAAAAAATTAAAAAAAAAAAATTTTACTTTAAATAAAAAATTTAAAACTTGAAATCTTTTAAATTATTATCGTTTTTTTTTAAAAATTTAATAATTCTTTTTAATATTTTTATTAATATTAAATTTTTTTATAATTTTTTTTTTTAAAAAAAATTTAATAAAAAAAAAAAATAAACGAATTTCAAATTTAAATTTATTATTAAAAATAATTAAATACTTTTGATTAATTTTTATAAATATTATTAATTTTTTAATTTCATATTTAAAAGAAAATTTAATTTAAATTATAATTTATTTTTATTAATAAATATATAAATATTTATTATTAAAAGATTTTATATCGAATAATAAAATAATTTAAAAATTTCGTATAACGAATTATATTAAAAATTATATCGATTTTTTTAAATTAAATATTATTAAAAAAAAATTCGTCGTTAAAAAGTTTTTAAAATCGTTTTTTAAAAAAAATTTGAAATTTATTATAAATTTTTTTAAATTTCTCATAAATAATATTATTAATAATTTTATTACTAATATTAATAAATATTAAATTTACGAGAAATAAAATAAAAAAATTTTAATTTTTAAAATTTTTTTTTTATAATATTTAATTAAATTTAATTTAAAAAATTTCTAATTAAAATTCGTTTTTTAATATTAAAAAAGAATTTTATTTAAATAGTTTTTTTTAAAAATCGAAATAATTAATTTATTATTTTTTTAAAATTATTAAATTATAAATAAATTATTCAAAATTTTTAAAAAAAAAAATTAATATATAATAAAATTAAATTTTAAAATATATTTTTTTTTTTATAAAAAAATTAATTAATTTTATCGTTTTAATAAAATTTAATAAATTAAAAAAAAATAAAATATATATATATTTTTTTTTTAAAAAATCGATAAAATAATAATTATAATTTAAAATTCGTTTATAAAAATTAAATAACGAGAAAAAAATATATATTATATAAAAAAAAAAATTTATTAAAAAAAATTTATCAATAGTAAAATTTTAATATATTAATTTTTTTAAAAAAAAACAATAAGAATTTTTTTTTTTTTCGTTTATTTAAAAAAATTTTATAAAATAAAAATTATTATAATTTTTAAATTAATAAATAATTTAATTGAAAAAATAAAAATAAAAATAATAAAAATTCGTAAAAATCAAAATCGATTTTTCGTTAATATTTTTTATTTACAATAAAAAATAATAAAAATATTTATAAATTAAAAACAAATATTAAAATAAATTTAAATAAATCGAAATTTTTTTTTTAATATATAATTTATAAATTTTAAATAATCGTATTTTTATAATTTTAATTTATTTTTTATTATTTTTAAAATATAAATCAAAGTATTTATAAAACGTTATATAATAAATTCAATAAAATTATTTAATAAACAAATATTTATAAATATTATATATAATATTTAAAATTTTAATACGATTAACGAAATTTAAAATATTAAAAAAAAAAAATTTAATTTTTAAATATCGTTTATATTATACGTATATGATTTAATTAAAATTCGTAAATTAATCGAAATAAAATAATAATAATTTTATATTTTTTTAATATAAATATAAATATATTATAGTATTTTTTATTATCGATAATAAATTTTTTAAATTTAATTAATATAAAATTTAAAACGAAAAAATAAATAATTCGAAAAATTTGAAAAATTTAAAAAACTTAAAAAAATAAATAATTTTATACGAAAAAACTAAAAATAATAATATTATTATTATCGTTATTATTATTATTATTATTATTATTATTATTATTAATTAATAAAATTAATTAAAAAAATAAAATATTAATATTAATAATAATAATTGATTTTTTTTTAAATTTATTTGTAAATACTAAAAAAAATTTATAAAAATAAAAAATAAAACGTAATTTTTTTAAATTTATTTTATTTAAATTTATAATTATTAAATCGTTATTCGTATTTTTTAAATATATTAACGTTTTTTTATAATTAATAAATCGAAAAAATATTTTTATAAATAATTTATTATAAATTTTTTTTTTTAATAATAATTATATTAATAATTTTAATAATTTTATAAAATATAAAACGTTTTATATAAAATATTTATTCGAATTTTTAATATATATATTTATTATAAAATTTATTAATAAAACTTTTAATAAATTATTAAAATATTTAAATTTAAAAAAAGTTTTTTAATTATAATATTTAAATATATTATTAAAATTTTTAATTAAATTAAATCGAGTTTATTAAAACGTAATACGCGATTTTTGAATTTTATTTATTTTAAAAAAAAAGTTTTTATTTAAAATTATATATTTTTTTAAAAAAAAATTTAAAAATTTTTAAAATAATAATATTTTTTTTTTTATTTAATTAAAAATCTTTTTATTACGTTTTTAATTTTTATAAATTTTTTATAAATTATTGAAATCGTATTATACGATTTATATAAACGTATTATAATTATTTTTATTTCGTTTTTTATACGCGAAATTCGTATTTTTGAGATTTAATAAAATATAATAATAATATTATAGAAACTTCGAAAATAAAAATTAAAACTATAAAATTTATATATAAAAAAATAATATAATAAATTAATTAAATTTTAAAAATAAAAAACGTATAAATTTAAAAAAAAAATTTTATTAATAAAATTAAAAAAAATTATATAAAAAAAATAAATAAATAATTTTACGTTTTAAATAATTATAAATTAAAAAAAATTATATTTTTACGAAATTTTTTTTTAAAATATATTAATATATATAATTAAAATATTATAATATTAATTTCGAATAAAAAGTTTTAAAAATATTTTAAATAAATAATTTTATATTAATTTTTTATAAAACGTATTAAATAAATTTTTTAAAAAAAAAAAATATTTATAAATTATTTTTATAAAAAAAATATATTCGATTAATAAAATTATTTATATATAAAATAATATAAATTAAAATTTTAAAAAAATAAAAAAATAAAAAATAATATTAAATATTGAAATAAATATTATATAATATTTACGTGCGACTCGAAATTGTATATAATTAATATTATTTTATTTTTATTTTCAAAGTAAAATTTTTGTATTTCAAATTTCATTTTTTAAATAATTTTAATCAATAATAAATTAATACGTATATTAAAATTCAAAGAAAAATTTTACGTGTATTTAAATCGTTTTATTAATAAATTTAATATTTTTAATATAATATTAATATTGATTAATAATTGCTTTTAATTACAAATTAATAAAAATTTATTAAAAAAAACAAAATACAACAAATTAAAAATATTAATAAATTTATTATAAAAAATATTAAAAAATTTCAATCGAATATTTTTAAATATTATCGAATTATAAAAAATTTTTATTATTTTTTTTTATAAAAACGAGATTAAAATATTTAATTATTTTTTGAGAATTTAAAAAAATTAATTATAAAAAAATTCGTATTTTTGAATAATTAATTGAAATTTGTATTTATTACGTAAAATAATATTATTTTACGAAAAACTCGATTAAACAATTAATTAAATTCTTATATTTATTATTTGATTTTGAGTATTATATTAAATCAATATTATTTTATTATTTTTTATTTTTTATTTCGATTATATTTATATTTTACAATTTCGAATCAATCGATTAAACAATATATTAATACGATATTACGATTATACGAAATTTTACAAATTATTATTAAAAAACGTTTTATAAAAATATTTACTATAAATATTCAATTAAACGTTTATTAAAAACATTTATTAAAAAATATTTATTAAATTAATTAATTGAAAATATTAATTCGTTTTTATATTTATTTTTATATTTATTTTTTTATTTGTTTTTAATATTTACTTTTATTAAAACATTTAAATCATTTATAAAATTATTTATAAAATTAATTATTTTTTATTTTTTAAAATAATATTTAAAAAAATAAAATATAATATTAAAAAAAAATATAAAATTTATTAATTAATACAAAAAATAAAAATTTAAACAAAATAATAATCGATATATTTATTGTATTTAATATTATATATTACAAATAAAACGAATATACGAATTATATTATATAAAAATATTTTAAAAATAATTTTGAAAAATAAATAAAAAAAATATTTTTTAAAAAAATATTAATTTTTATTCGAGAATTGTAAAATATTTTATATAAACGAAAAATATAATTATTAAAAAACGAAAAACAAATCGTAAAAATACTCAAAAAAATTATTACAAATAAAAAAAAATATTATAAATAAACTAAAAAAATAATAATAAATTAATTAATAAATAGAAATAAATTTTATAATTATTTTGAATAAAATTCGAATAATATTATTCTTTAAAACAATTTATTTCTACGATTATAATATTTTTAAATTTTAAATATTTCAAATATTCAATTTTATAAAATTCGAATTTCGAATATATAATATCGAAATATACAATTTTAAAACTAATAATTTTATTAATTAATATATTAATAAAACAATTTATAAAATCAAAAAAATATAAATTTTAATTAAAACGTTTAATTAAACAATAATTTTTAATTTCTATAAAATATATTAATAAAATCGTTTATAAATTTAATAAAAATATATATTAATAATAATAAAAAATACAACGAAAAATTATTTAATATTTTTAATATTAAATTACAAATTTTCTACGATTATTATTTTAAAATTAAATTATTAAAAAATTAATATAATAAAACATTTTTTATTATATTTAAAATTTATTTTATTATAATAAAATTGTAAAAAAAAATTATAATTTAATAATAATAATAAATAAAATTTAAATATATTTTAAAACAAATGAAAATCGATAATTATATATATATTTTTATAAAAGAAAACGATATTATTACAAATTATTATTATTAATTAATCGAAAATGAAATTAAAATATTTTTAATTATTTTTCGATTAATTTCAATAAATTCAATATAATTTATCGAGTAAATATTATACAAAATATAATTTTTAAAATCAAATTATTAATATTTATAAAAATATCGAAAAATGTAATTTTATATTTTATAAATTTATAAATACGTTTAAAAGTATTTATATTAAATTACAATTCGTAATCGATATTATAATATATTTACAAAAAACGTAATAATATAATAATAACTTCGACTATAATTTTTAAAAAAACTAAAAAAATTATAATAAAATCGATTAAAATTAAATCGATTAAATATATAAAAAACGTAATAAAAAACGTAAATACAAATTAATTTCAATTTCTCGATTTCGATTCAATAAAAAAAATAAAAAATTATTTCAAAACAATAATAATTATTATACGAATTATAATTATTAAAAAAAGTTTTATTAAAAAAAGTATTATATTTATAATAAATCAAATTATTAATCAATAAAATATATAATAAAAAAACAATAATAAATATATTTTAAATTTTAATAATATATTTAATATATTATTAATTATAACGTTAAAAAAATTTATTATTAAAATTTTTTATTAAATATAAAAATTTAAATTTTTTTTCAAAAAATAATAAAATTAAAAAAATCAATTAATTATTAATAAATATAAAAATAAAAAACGCAAATAAAATTTATTTTATTAAATTTAAAAAAATTAATAATATTCAAATAATAATAATTCGATAAAAATTTAATATTTACGTTTAAAAATTATTATTTATTTAAAAATTTTCAAAAATTATATTAAATAATAAAATTGTAAAAATATTAATTATTAATTAATTACAATTTTAAATATTATAAAAAATCGATAATAAAATTTAATTAAATATATTAATAATTAATATTTATAAAATTCGATTTAATAAAAAAATTATATTATTATAAAAAATAATTCGAATTAATATTTTTTTAAATATTATCGTATTTTATATCGTTTTTTCGAATACGTTATTTTTATTTTGTATTTAAAATATAAATAAAATAAAAATCAAATTCGATAATTTTAAAAACATTTTAATTGAAAAAAATAAAATTATTTTAATCGTACGAAAATAAAACTATTTATAAATATTATTATATTAATAAAAAAAGAATTTAATTTAAAATTATTTTATTAAAATCGAATTATAATAATTATATTAATAATTCGAATATTTATTAATATAATATTTATTAAAAAAATTTATTATATAAATTATAATATAAATATTAAATATTATTATTATTATTAAATATATAATAAATTATTTAAAAAATTCAAATTTATTTTATTATTATTAATATTACAAATAATAAATTTAATAATAATATTTTAAATAATTAAATTTCTAAAAAACATATTTATAAAAATAATATAAAATATTTTTCGAATATATTAAATCAATATATATTAAAAATTATTAGATTATTTCGTTTATAATATAAGAAAAAATTTCTCGTTTATAAAATTTTAATAATATACGAAAATAATAATAATTCAAATTAAAAAAATATTTATTGAAATTTATAATATTATAAAAAAAATAGAAAAATATTATATTTTATTATAATGAATTTATAAAATTATTCGAAATAAACTCGTTAATAAATAAATCGACAAAAAATTAATTTTATAAATAATAATCAAAATAATAAACAATTTAATAAAATTAAATAAAATTGTATTAATATTATTAATTTTTAAAATATATTTTAAAATAATTATTAAAAACGTATTATTTTTATTAATAATCAAAAAAATTAAAACAATTCATATAATTATTAAAAAAAATATAATATTTATATATTAAATATCAAATTACGAATATATTTATAATAAAAAATAATTCGAATATAAAATTTACTTTAAATTTATTAATTCTTTCGAATATATACGTTTAATAAAAAAAAAAAAATTAAAAAAAATTATATAAATTATTAATAACGAACGAAAAAATATATATAATTAATATATTTTATAAATCGATTAAATTTTATTCGATAATAATCAAATTATATTATATAAAAAAAATGTTTTATAAAAAGATTATTAATAAAAATTTATTTTCTATATTTTTTTCATTTTATAAATTAAATTAAAAAAATTTAAACAATAAATTATTAATAAAACGACGCGATTAAAAACGATTGAAAAAATTATATAATAATAAAAAAATATTCGATAAAAAATTACAATAAAATAAACGTTATCAATTTATTAAAAACAAAAACGATAATAAAAACTTTAATAATATATTTATTATTATTATTAAAAACGGAAATAAAATATTTATAATAAATAAAAAAAAATCAATAAAAATTTTTTATTATAATTATAAAAAAAAAATATAATTATTATCTTTGAAATATTATTCAAAAAATTTTAATAAAAAGAAATCAATAATTTAATCGCAAAAAAAAATTTTTAATTTATTAAATTTGATTTTATTAAATATATTAAAATTCGTATATTTAATTTAAAATTAATTAATAAAATCAAAAATAAAATTATTAATAATTCGTACGAGAAATTAAAACTAATAAATCAAAATTATAATAATAAAAAAAACAAAATTTTAATACAATTTTCGATTATTTAAAGAATTAATCAATGAATTATTATTATATTAATTTTTTTTTTAATTCAATTTTCAAATAAAACAATTAAAATATAATTTTACGATATTATATAAATATATATACAATTGATAATTAATTTTCAATAATTAATATTCGCGTATTTATTAAAATAAATTTTTTATTTCTATTTATTAAATACTATTAAAATAATTTTAAAATTATTATATAAAATAATAAAAATAAACATATATTAATAAATTATATATTATAAATACTATAAAAAAAAACTATTAATAATTATATTTATATACGATTTTTATTTTTTAATTATAATCGAAAAAAAAAAACATTTGATATTATTAAAATATAAACGAATAATATATTTATATTAATAAAAAAAGAAATTTTAATTCCAAAAAATAAAATTTGTAATAAAATTTAAAATAGTTTTTATATTAGAAATTTTATTGATTTTTAATAAATATATATTAATTTAATATAAAAAATTAATTTAATTATAATAAAAAAATAAAAATAAAAAATTTAAACTAATAAATTTCAAATTATCAAATATACAAATTAAATATAAAAAATAATATACTCGAAATATTTATATTATTACAATTTATTAATTCGAAACAATTTTCAATTTATTTATTATTATTTAATATTAAAATTCAATTAAAAACTAAATTATTATATTGAATAAAATATTAAAATAATAAATTAAAAATTTTTATTTTCGTTAATAAATCGTTTGCAAATAAAAAAAATTTTAATTTTTAAATTAAATATAAAATTATTTTTATAAACGAAAATAAAAAAAACAATAAAAAATTCAAAATTAAATTTTTTATTTATTTATTATAATTTTATTAAAAATAAACGAATTATTAAAAACGTACTAATTTTAAAAATATATAAAATAGTAAAAAAAATCAATATAATAATAATAATTAAATTTATTATAAATATAATTATAAAATAATTTGATTTTTTTAATATTTTAATAATCGTATATATCGATTTATATTTATTTTACAAATATTTAATTAAATTTAAAATAATCAAAAAAAAATATTTAATAATCGATAATATAATTTTATAATAATTATATAAATAAAAAAAATTATAAAAAATCAAATAAATCAATAATTAAAATAATTTAATAAATGTTATAATAAAATTAATTTTAATAAAACTTTGAAAAAATTTTTAAATATTAATTATTTTAAAATACGAATAAAAAAATAAATTAAAAAAAAAATAATAATAATAAGAAATAAATAAAAAAAATAAATAAAAAAATATTTATTTTTAATATTTTTATTTGTATTAAAATCAACGAATATTATATATTTACAACGTATAATAAAAAAAAAATTATTAATATTAAAACAATATTATATAATATTTACATATAATTCGAAATCGTATATAATTAATATTATTTTATTTTTATTTTCGAAATAAAAATTTTATATTTTAAATTTCGTTTTTTAAATAATTTTAATTAATAATAAATTAATACGTATATTAAAATCCAAAAAAAAATTCTACGTATATTTAAATCGTTTTATTAATAAACTCGATATTTTTAATATAATATTAATATTAAAAAAATATTACAATTTTTAAATTAATATAAAATTAAAAAATTATAATTAAAAAATTTTAAAAAAAAAAATTAAAAATTGAAATTTTTTTTTATAAATTATAATAAATATTATACTAATAAACGTTTATATAATTTAAATATAATTAAATATAATCGAAATATATTTAAATATATTAAAATATATTTAAAAAAATTCGAATAAATTAAAATTCTTTTTTATAAATTTTAAAAATTAAAATTTTTTAAAATTTTTTAAAAAAAAAAAAATAATATAATTTCGTTTTTTTATATAATAAAATTGTTTTAATTATAATAAAAAAAATAAAACTTTTAAAATATAAATAAAAATATTTTAAAAAAAATTAATAAAAAAATAAAATTATTATAAAAAAAAAAAAAAATTTTTTAATTAAAAAATTATTATTATTTTGAGATTTAATAAATTTTTTTTATTTATATAATCGTTAAAAAATCGTATATATATTTTTTTTTTTTCGATTTTATTAAATTTAAAAATACGAATTTTAATTTTAATTTTTTTTTTCAATTTTTTTTCAATTTTATTTATTATGAAATTTTTTAATTATTTTTTTTATATTTATATTTTTATTATCGTTAAAATTAATAAATTTAATAATATTTTTATTTTTATTATTATTTAAAAAATTTTAATATTTATTTTTTTTAATGAATTTTTTTAATAAATTTTTAATATATAATTTTCAAATTATTATTTTATTTATTTTTTCAAATAAATAATTTTTTTTAATTAATTTATTTAATAAATTTAATATAAATTCAATTATTTATATAATAATTTAATATTGTTAAATATATTTTAATTAATAAATTTAATATTATATATTAAAATAAAAAAATTTTCTCGAATTAATTTTTTTTGTATTTAATAATAAACGTCGAAATATATTTAAATTTATTTATAATTATATTTTTTTTTTAATTTCGATTTTTTTATATTTTTATTTCGTATTTTAATTTATTTAATTTTTAATTTAAAAAACTTTACTCGATTATATATTTTGTTTTAATTAAAAGTTTTTTAAATAAAAAATCGAATTTTAATAAATAAAA